>CAJNIZ010001275.1:0-29449 GCA_905231905.1 Symbiodinium pilosum | reverse complement strand
ATGTACATACAAATAGATATATATATATATATGCATGTCTGTGTCTGTATGTGTGCATGTATGCATGTATGCATGTATGCATGTATGTATGTATGTATGCATGCATGCATGCATGCATGCATGTATGGATGTATGTATGTATTTATGTATGTATGTATGTATGTATGTATGTGTGTGTATCTGTGTTTGTGTATGTATCTACGTATGTAGGTATGTGTATATAAATGAATGTATATATGTATATATGTATATATGTGCGTGAAGCTATCATTCTCTATATGGTCATCGCAATTCATATCGGCGTGGCATACGAGAGATATAATAAGGCGGTGCATGATACCGTATTTGCAACGAGAAACAAGCTATCGTATAAAATTGCCATTTTCTGAGCTCGTAGGATCTCCCGAGAAATTCATTCCCAAGAGGAAATCTAGGAAAACCGGAAATGGCTCCGTTTTCAATTATTTCTAAGACTACAAAACGTCGTTTTCTGAGTCCCTAGAATCTCCCGAGAAATTCATCTCTAAATGAAAGGAAATCTAGGAAAATCGGAAAATGATTCCGCGCCCGATATTGACTCAAATATTTGCTCAAAATATATATATATATTTTTATTTTAAGCGTTATTCCGATCCATATTTCATGGCAGATTATCTTTGCGGAATTCAAAATTATTTTTTGCTAATATTTTATGATTTAAATGATAAAGAAGAAGATAATCAGAAATAATCGCATTATCATTAATTTTTTCTATCATTGAACGGTATATCCTATTCTTTTTTTTTCTTTTAAGAAATTTATTGATATATAAAAGTCATGCAGAATTTTCTTTCCGAAATCAAAACGCGCTGCCTTGCACATAATCATATTGATTTTTTTCATCATTAAGAAAAAATCCAATTTCATGATATCTTCTTGGGCAAGAATTTCCAAATAAATCGTTTTTCTTTTTTCATTGAGGATTGATATTTTCGTTCTTTTTTGAGATATTGAATAATTAAACGAATAAATAAAACGAAAAATGATTGATATATATCATTCATTTCACTTGTATTCCAAATTATTTTCAAAATTGACACATTTATATATATATATATATATTTATTAGTTTTTCAAGAAGAAATATTTATTTCTTTATCTTCTAAATAAATATAATCAGAATAAATCATTGAATATTGATTCATATATTTCAAAATATCTTTCAAATTCATAGAATATATATTTGAAAATCTTAAATTTCAATTTTTTATCATTCCATATTATTTCGAAATTCTATCCTGTATTATAAATCAAAAAAATAAGAATAATATGAAAAGATTGATGCCTTTGATTTTACGGATGATATTTATATCCAATGATTGCTAAATGTCAGGCCGGTCCCCCCGCGCAGGCCGGATCCCATAGATGAAAGCGAGATGCGCGCATATCTCAAGGACTGAAGTTTCATTGAATTCTGTCTTATATATTGTCGACATTGTCGGTTCTTTCTATAGGATGCTGGGTCCCTGAACGTTCGGCGGGCGGCGACGGATTTTAATATATATGCCCTAGGGCGCTCGTCTACGCCCTCCGAAATGGCAATATACGAAATATTATCGCTTATTTTTGCCATGCGAATTTTCTGATTTTTGAATCAAATATAGGCGAAGAATTTGAAACGAGAAATTAATGATATGATTCGCGAATATTATCGTATTCCCGCCTGATTAATCCCTTCCTCATATTAATACAACCCCCCTAATAATAAATAGGAAAATCCAGGACCCTAAAAATTCCTCATGATCATTTTAATAGGGGCTGGTCCAATTTTAAAAGGAGCTAGACCATAATGAATTAGGGGGGGTTTGAAGTCGTTAGGGGGGTATAAGAGAAAATACAAAGGAATTAGGGATCCCCTTGACATCCTAGGTTTTGGTTGATTTTCATATGAATTTTATATAGGATTTTATATAAGAATTGAATGCGACTATAAATGATTTGATTATAATTTTAGCTATATTTAGCTAGATCTCAATCGAATTTCATTTGTTTTCAATTGATTTTAAAAGGAATTCTAATTGAATTTCAATTGATTTCAATGGGATTTTGATTCGATTTCAATTGATTTTACAAGGAATTCTATTTAAATTTCAATTGATTCTAACGGGATTTTGATTCGATTTCAATTGATTTTAAAAGGAATTCTATTTAGATTTCAATTGATTCCAATGGGCTTTTGATTCGATTTTAATTGATTTTAAAAGGAATTCTAATTAATTTTCAATTGATTCTAACGAGATTTTAATTCGATTTTAATCTAATTGATTTTAAAAGGAATGCAAAAGCGACCCTACCAAAGCCTTTCAATAAATATATCACCCTAATAATGATTAATTTTTGACCCTTCGGATTCTTTATCATTATGGGGGGCGGTGGGGAAGTCGTTTATTATTAGGGAGAAACGATTAATATTTTTGAATCTTCGGATATGAAAATATCATTATATATATTAGATAATTTTCTTTCTGAAATATTTAGGAAAATGAAATATAATTTCCAAATAAGAAAAATTCAAATGATAATTATCAAAAGAGCAAATATCTTTTTCATATATAATTCCAATATCTATATAATATATTTGAATATATTCATTCTTCAAATGATTTGGAGATATTATAGATTCATAGATAGGAAGACGAGATTCTTGCGCGCTAATTATCGAATATTCTTTTCAAGATTTCTTAGATAATACGGAAAATATATCCTATCAGATTTCTCTATCGAAATTTTATTTATAATCGTTTTCATTGATAACGATATTTATTGATAAGAAAATTCTAAATTATTTTTCATATTATTGAAAAAAATATGATTCGTAATCAATATTTCCAAGGCGCAGAATCAAAATCCTAATATCGGAATAGATTGTCTTATAATTAATTATATATTTTTCCAAGGCAGCTTGACAAAATTTATATTCAAATAGATTTCATATATATATATAAGATGATCCTCCAAAATCAAGTGCCAATAGAGCCTCATGCCAATATAATTCGAATGAATAATTATCGTCGCGAAAATTTTCAGAAGAATATTCATAATTCTATTGATGCGAAATATCCCCCTATCTATAATAGCCAATACGACCAAATATTATTTTCATATATATCTAAAATTCCATATAGGCGGTTTTAGTTAGCGCTCACGTAATTATATTTATTAATAAAATAAAGCATTATAAATATATCTTAATATTTCTTATTATATTTATCATATCATTGATTTCTCTAAATAATATCAGAATTTTCGAATTTATTATCTGAAAAGAAATTTAAAATCTTATATCTAATAATTTTCGAATTTCATATATATATATTATGATATTCGTATTATCATGCTAGAAATAGTCCGTTGCCTATAACAGCGGAAGATATTTATTAGAGCTTAACGAGAAATGCGGCGGCCAAGCAATATTCAAAATCGCACGTGAACCACGATGAATTATCAATATTTTAAGACCGCCGCCCCGATCTTGACTTTCCACCGAACCGCCGCGCAATAACCAAAGAGAAAGATATAGCTCAAAATCTTAGGAGATTTTTAGCCACGGAGAAATTAAATCGCTGCCGAGCGAAATGACTATAAATAGCCGCCTCGTAATATTAAAATATATTATCAAAAATGAGATACTCCTAATCTCTATACGATAATTTCAATCATTCGAATATTATTTATTTAGCAAAAAATTCAACGAATCTATTATCAATCAATCAAGAATTGCAAGCATTCAATTAAAATAGCGAAAATAATTCCTAGATATTTCTTCAATTCTATTTATATAAAAATGAAAATCCTGCAGATATATTTATAAATGAAGAAATTAGTCTATTCGTAATATGAAATCATAATGAACTAAATCCTATGTCANNAAAAAAAAAAAAAAAAATCATTCATCTTCAATTATTGAATCTATATTTAGATATCTAATATATAATTGATATCATCATATGAAGATATCTTCAATGATATTTCAAAATTCTGATTCTCGATTGATATTGTCATCTCTTTTGATCGGACGAAATTATCAAAAGAATCCAATTTCCCTATAATGCCTTCAAATCTAGTTGAAATCTCATAATCTTGGGACCCGTGAAAAGGATTCAATTTAAGGTCGTTTTTTACAAAAGGGGTTAGGATTTTTTGAAGCGTAAAATTGATTTTCGATTTTTTTGATTATGAGGAAATCATATTCTAAATTTATCTTGGCAATATTTGTAGCTTGCATGAATCTTAAGTCCCGCAGGCAATCAAATATAATCATCATCTCCCAAGAAAGGTCATCAAATTAGGTGGCAGCCCGGGTATACATGCGTGTTGATTTATCAAAGGATTAATAAAATTGATGTCGAATGATCTTCCGTAATCAATAATATGATAAATGCGACGGTCCTAGCAGTTGGAATACTAGCGATATGACACTGCAAGAAGTTGTCCAGCACGCAGGATGTGCCTGGGCATTCCTCGCACTTAGCACTGACCCACGTTTTCTCTCAGCTTCGCATCTCTTTGTGGGCACTGCCGTTTTTGAGTCTCTAATGACTCTAATGGACGAGGCGCAATGCGAAGGAATATGCATCTCCGGACGGCAAGTCAAAATGCACCGTAGAGCTGCAGACCTCAAGCACTGAGAAGCGGAGGCTTTCATGACCTAGCAAGCAGCACATGGCCATCATGAACAGGACGTTCGATGCAAGCTGCGGGCGCAGCATCTAAATAACATCCGCGAGAGTGCGGCTTCCGATGCCGTCGAGCTTTTGTGACATGCCAACTTGCTCCGGAATGAGACCGCTGCAGAACTAACATGGAACTTGATTGGCAAACGCTGGTGTGCCTGTCCACAAGGACAGGCGGGGTCTGTGCCGGTATGAGCTTTCCTGCTGCACGCTTCCGCAACTGGGATGATTTAGTCCAGCTCATCCAATGAGATGCCCTTCTTCCTTTCACGTGCCAAGCCGGACAAAGCCTTGATCATTTTCATGGCAGCAGCGTGCTTGGCAGCCTTTTTGTTGGCTCGTGGTGATCCTTCAACCTTCATACCACAAAGCGTGGCGGCAGAGGTAAAGCCTGGGCTGGTTTGCAGAAATTGAATTGAAGGATTACCAAAAAAAATCGCTTGTGGGGGTCTAGGGTTCAAAGTTTGCGTACCATTTGTTTTGTGCGTCCCATGATAAAGTTCTTAATATAACGGGATCTGTATTGAATCCCCCCATGTATGGAAATTTCCAAGTCTGTCTGGCGTTGAGGAGATGGTTTTACAGCCGTCCCATGAATTTTTACATCAACGTACGAAACCCCTATAAGACCCCCCCTTTACAAGACCGGATTCCATTTTGTTTCCATCCTTTCTGTTTTTCAGATTCCAATAGTGAGCCTCCATGTCAGCCCAGCAGCCCTCCAGGCATGGTGAATCCTTGAACCGCAGAGGTTGCTCCTCTTTGTCGTTGGGACGCATGTGCGTTTGCAGCGCAGCATAGAGCAAAGATATAGGATCAGGGTGGGTGTCCTGTCAAGAGACTGGCTACTGTTTTCTTTCAAGTTATGGTACGAGTACTCTTACAGACATGCCACCAAGAAACACCAGAACATCCAAACCCCAACACTGAGCCCTACGCCTCTTCACGTCCATGTGACTTACTTGCGGGCTGCCGACATTTAACTCTACACACCCATGCAACGGCGCTTGAAGCAGGCGTCCAAACTCGAATTCTTGTTCACGGAGTCACTGATCCGCCGCAGCAACTGCAGCTCCAAATCGCTGTGTCGAGGTATGACCTGCGCTTCAGTCATCGTGCTGATAGCGGGGTTTCCAGAAGAGGGTCAGGCAAAACGACTGCACATATCTGTGCGGCTGCTATGATGAAAAAAGCACACATAGTGTTGGCGATGCCATTCACCACAATGTAACGAGACCGGTGGCAACACCAATTATTTCACTCTCCATATAACGATTTCTGGCTCTGGATTCTTGAATGCAGCTATTAGCACGAGCAACGCTGGCAAAGGCCCCAGAGTCTCAACCTTGAAGTCTTCCGCCCCATGCTTCCGCCACAAGCCTGCCGTTTCAAGGGATTGCCTGGCACGGCTGCTGCAGCAGCCGCTGCAGTAGAGGCCGCTGGCACTCGGTCAATTCGCCACTGTCGCGCTGATTCCTCTGCATAAGCCAGAGTTACTACAGGCCTACGGAAATTTATCTTCATTTCGGGCCATTTGGGGTTTCTTAGAACAGCAGGCCCATGAAGACCCTGAGGAATTTGTGTATAGGGATGACGACTGGATAGTAAGGGTCCCCAGTGAATATTGCTTTCGGATTATTTTGGCGAACCTTCATTCCATGCGTCTCGCATCACTGTGACCCATTATCCATTGTAGATGGCTTGAAACCTAACAGCATTCCTGGCACCTGCATCGGGCGCGGGACGTGGCTGCTGCCCTCCACATAAGCCTGGGTTGCTCTTGAAGAATTTAAATTAAGCTACAATGTTACTCAAGAGAACCCTACCAATTATTGTAAAACCATATGATGTAATCCTAAGACGCTCTATGAAACCCATTCACAGAGAACCCATCATAGTCGGTTAACAACCAAGAAGCCACTCCGGGGCTGGGCGCAGCCGGCAGCTCGAAGGATCCCAACTGTCTCGCCTCAGCCCCAGACGAAACTGTTTAGGTTTAGGGTATGGAAAAGAAATGGGAGCATTTTTCTAAGGTTGAAGATTGTAGGCCATGAAAGGGCGGACTAGAGGGGAGGATCAGTGTAAGGAATGTATGTAAGGACTATTATGGGAACCCATTCCTGCATTCCCCTGCTAAGCACTATGCAAACTTTGGGAAAGTTTCGTCCATTATGATGCAATTCTTGCCCGTGCTTCGGACTTAGGAGTCTGCGGCCTTTGAATGCTGGTCCTAGCGATCCCCCAACCAAAAAGCCCAAACCGTAAATGCAACTACCGTGTTTCGGTTTCTGAATCCTAGGGTTGTCACGCCTGACCATGTATCCCTCCACTGGAACCATATTTCGTCAGGGGACCTTACTTACCCGACCCCAGAATATGGACTCTATATGATTCGTATGATATGTCCAGGGTCCTAATTTTTGGGGTTGGGGTTGCCAAAGCCCCCTTGTGAATATTCCTCTTCTGTCTTCACCACACAAATCTTTCAGTGCTGAAAAATCTACCACGCGGAAATTTGTTCGCCATTGAAGCTTGGACCCCCGATCCGCTTAAGTTACTGGTGGCTCAGAAGGCCCGGAGGAAATGATCTCTGCAGAAGTTCCTTCATCAAGCTTCTCGTTCATTCACTCGCCAACAGCCACCACGAAGTTTGACCACGCATGTGTCGGGTCTACATGGTTGACATGAAGAAGGACGTTCTCGACAAACCAACAGCCCTTATGCGTGATAGCAGGATGGAGCCCAAGCACAAGACTCCCACACATCTGCAATCTGAAGCTACTTGTCCATCAGAATTGCCAGGTTTCCGTCTGGCTGCAGGACCCGCAGCTTAGCAGCGCAGGGCTGGCTTGGCAACTGGATCCCCCGCTGGGCTGCGCCATGTCCTGGTTGACAGATGGCAAATGACAAGGGTCTGGAAGGAAGAAGTGGCAAGCAAAGGCAGAAGTAGCGCCCCACACCGCTGCCCCAGCCCTGCCCACGCCACCCCGACACCACCAGCATCAGCGCGACCCCCGGAGCAAAGGGCATCGATCCCTTCGACGGTCCCAGTGGTCCCAATGGCCCCAATAGACCTGAAAAAATGGTTTAAGGAATGGCGCAATGGGAACAACTGGACCAATTGATTCTCGTAGTGGACATGTCTCAGAAGAAGCTGAACTTCAGAATGCCCTTTGTCCTAGCTGACGCTCACATGCGCCGAGTAGGAGCTGTAATGAGAGTAGAACAATGGAAGCCATGCGTGCTCCTGTGCACATGCCCTCATGCTCATCCCTATGCATTCCCCTTGCATACGCCGACTGATCTGCAAACGCTACCTGCAAGCCGCAATCACGAATACACCGAACGGAAGGCTGATGTGCAAGCACTAGGAAGTCCAATAAGTACCCAAACTTCAAACCAGTTCGCCGGGTACCTCGCGTAGGGCCAGAGCCGCTATAGATACACTTGTGCGTATTAGTCTGACGAAGGAGCATGTTGAAATCTCCACTCCAAGATTTCTAGGTTTTCAAAATAAAAACTGTTTGGATGCTTGTGGAAACTTGGGACGCTTCTGAACATTCTACCACATCCCCTGATTGCGCACCTCAGCTGTGAACTCGCATGACAAGGCTGCACGTCACTCAAGCGCTGATAGCTCTAAGGTGTTGCTGGCAGCAACCTGTTTGCTTCCATCTTGCCAGCTCAGGGGCCTGGGCCTTTCTCATCTGGTCAGATCAGGGGCCTGACCTGCTGCAGGTACACACGGCTGATCAGACCGTGCTTCCACCTTCAAGCATAGTTAGCTCTGTTACGCAGCGTTTGCTTGAAGGCCGCTGCCCCCGTGCATGTATCCTCATCGCTAAAACCATTGTCACGTTGGGAGTGATCCCCTGCTTGCATGAAGTAGCAAGCCTCACACAGACGAACCACACACCCCAACACGCAAGAACAAATGCTTATTGTGCCTAACAAGCCTATACCTGACTGCTCCTAAGCCAGGAAAAATCAGCACTTGTCATAAATGAAGGGCCCAGAGATAGAGACCGCAGGACGCTGCACCCTGCAATAATGGTATAATAGAAGTGTAAGAGGACCCTAATATAATCCTTATTATCCCTTATAGTCACTATTACTGGGTGTGGGGTCCACCTAAACGATACCCCTTACTTATTGTAGGCACCAGCCCGTGAGTGTGGCCGCGGGTCCACGGTTGACCGCTGAGCAGGAAAAGCGCAAGGGCGTTTCAGCACGATGGGTGGTCGCTCCCTGCCAGAATCTCGCGCTTGTCTGAGACTGGGTACGCCACGGATGCCCCTAAAACATAGAAAGCCTATAGTCCCCCATCAGTAGATCGAATACGGCTTTGGGTATATTATATCAAGATCCCAATATAATTACCCATATCTTATCTACTTAAGGGGAGCTATAGATGCGGCAAGGATTCTACAAGCTACTACAAAAACTCAGGACCCAAGGTTCGGAGTTTGTCAACGTCTAGACGGGCCTCTCTGTCCAATGTTACTTCAACATTTCGGATCTTGAAGTGTTTGCGTTCTGGTCTTGTTTCTCGGAACTATACATTCTGCAGTGAAAGTTGGAGCAGTCATATGCCGCTCAAGAAAAGGGGTCTTCTGTGGTCACCGGAGCGGATTTCAGGGAACATTGCTTGCACTGTAAGGTCGTACCTTGAAAAGGCTTCCCTCATACGACCTTCATATAACCCTTTTTGAGCCAATGTAATCCCACAGGGGCCGGTACAGGCTCTGCGGCTTCACGCCGTTGATAGGTGTGGTCATACTACTTTCGGCCTCAGTCAAACTTCCCAGAACCGTCAGTTAGGACCCAGCAAGCGGCCAATTGATTGACGTCCAGCTGCATACAGTCACGGCGGCAAAGGGCTGAACAAAGCTCAGAAGCCATAATCAAACTCCTGTGCCCACATGATTGCACCGTACTGTAAATAGGAACCCTAGTACACACCCCATTTTTGGGGAGCGGTATCATCGCAACTTCGGTCGAGGATCAACACTATGGGTCGCGAATGTAGTCCCAATGGAACTGATGTGACCTGATATGCCATGCGCATACCCGAAATTTGCCCTAAACCCTAAGCCCGGCTTGTGAAACGGGTATAGCTGCATAGTCCGTACCCATACTTCCAACCTAAGACCTCGGAAATTCCCAGAGGTGCTTACTTAGACTCTAAACCCTAAACCCTAAACATCAAGCCTGGTAGGCCGCATCCGCATCAAAAAGCCTGGAGAGCACCCCCCCGTAGCCAAGTCTAAATCTCCCATCTTCCCTGGCCCTCTTGTCCAAATCCACAATCAAAATTTGTTAGTCTCATTTGTTGAAGGGAGCCCGTCAGAACATCCTTTTCCAAAGCCATGTCTGAAGAGGGGCTCATTCTGCTCCCAAACCCTAAGAACTCAAAAGCATAAGCCTTGAGGAGCTGGCGCTCAAACGGAATTCGTCTGCCTCGGCGATGCCCTGTGCCTTGTTACGGATCTCCTGACAGCAGGGCTTTTCTTACAGGTGCTGCAGGGTGCGCTGTGGGCGGAGGGTGGGGTAAACATGCGGATTTGTATTGTCGAGACTTATCCCGGGTCTGAAGCAGTATCAAGCGATGACATGGGGATGGTCGTCCAGGTGACATGCAACAGATTCACCGTCCCGGCTGCCCTTAGGAATAGAGCTCAGGGCGAACTGGAAGTGGTATGCACGCCCTTCGTGACCACCGATCGTTGTCTGCTAAATCCTTTCACTTGTAGGGTATGAGTCGCCGGCCCTCATACCGAAAGCTTGACCCGGGTGCTGTGCGATCAGCGTTTAAACAAGAACCACGGAGTTTGACTGGGATCACGGGTCTGGAGCTGCAGCGTTTGTAATATGAACTCCGAAAGTGCGGGCAGTTGGCCAAAACTCGAATGTTCAGGTCACATTACCAAGATTTCTGCAATGAATGTTTGGTTTTCAAGTCCTTGTGCAATTGCAATAGACCTAAGCCCAAGGGCTGTCATGAGAAACACGGTTCACGGCAATTCCCATCCCGGGATAAATTGCCAAGCCCTGTACTGAAGAGCGTATAATGGCCGAATCCAATCCAGGAGATCGGTCGACGATGATTCATATACACTGCTCTCAGACAGGGAATTTGCGGCCCCAAAATAACCCCAATACACACCCTATTATAATATAGTAGTTTCCATTTTCTCTTCCATTATATCCCTATATTACTACATTACATCTGTGCCCCCTTGTTCCAGTCCACAACTCTGCATTGGCGTGCTGTGATGTAGGAGGCCGCGGAGGATGCAACTAATTCAACCCTGAAGCCTGCGTCGTGTCTTTTCAAGCATGCGCAGCCCATGGTCACGTAGGTGGGAGGAGTGCAACCAAATGAGGAACTGGGGTGGGAGTTGCCTCGCTTGTATTGAGACAAGGCAACAGCACAAACCCTAAGGCCCTATGGTGTAGGACGAAGCTATCAGTGCTCAGCTTCATCGTCAAGGGCAGCTGGCTCCGTGACACCTGTACCAGTCACGCAGCCGTTGATGCATGGCCGCTTGTGCAGCCTCCCCAGTCTTGCTGATCAAGTTCCTCAACATGTGTCGCAACATAATGATGTTTTCATAAGAAAGGTAGGTGTGCCTGCCTGAATCTTAGTGCGCTCTTACTAAGCTGCTGGATGATTTTATGCTTTGGCAAGCACTCGCTACGTGCTCCCTGGGCTCTCCGCTTTTGCGGAAAGTGGGGCAGGGGAGTCTAAGGAGCGGGCGCCGTTGGGGATTTCATGAACAGAAGGCAATATTTTCGGGATTAGGGTCCCGCATCTACTCTCGGATTTATGTGACAGTTACAGGGGCCCCAAAATGGAGCATGGGGAAACCGCGCTAGGGCTCGAGGGCTTTTAGTTGACGAGTCTGCATACCTCTTTCTCATGTCAATCGAGGTTCCGCAGCTGCCAGGGGTCACTGGTGATGTTGTAAAGCTCTACAAAGTCCACGTTGTCAAACTCGATCGGCTCCTCTCATGCTGAGATTTTGGGGATTCAAAGTTTCAGCTTTGTTGCTGTGCCGTTTGTCACCGAATGCAACACGAGGTCTAAGTCTCAGCTTCTGGCAAGAGGGCAAGGACACACTTTTGATCATGTCAGGAGGAACCTTGCGGAGTCGTGCTCCCAACATTACTCAGTATCCAGCTGCTTCGACTACCCAAAGCCCAGCCTCCTTTGCATTCACTAATGCGCAATGGGGACCTGCAGTCGCGGTTTCTGTGTCTCTTACTGGAAGAGCGCGATCTCTGCCTAGTTCCTGTGTTTCTTCAGAACTCTGTGATGTTCAGGGCACTTTGCAAACATGTCCATCCCTAAACGATGCACTTTCGGGCTGTATGATGGCCGTAGGGGAAAACTTGAACAACAAGAAGGCTTTCTGGGGTTTCACAAGGCGCTCTCCTATCCTTCTTCCACTAGGCACACAAGTAGGAGTCGAGTGCTGAAGTAGCTCCTTTTGTAGCTCGCCTGTCTGGAACTCCGAGTACAGGAGGTGGTGCCCTTCCTCGAAGTCTCGGAGAGCAATGAAGTTGTTGGCTGGGCTTTCCGTGTAGTAGCAGCCTTCCTGCTTGGTCTGCTCTTTAGAACACCAGCAGTCCTTCTTGTTGGCCAGATCGCCACAGTTGCTATCAGCAGATGGGTACGCTGAGGCGTTGGAGCAATTCTTTACACACTTCGTGTTGTAGTCGACGTAATAGTACTCCATGAACCTCACGTCTGGTGTCTTCAGCACGTGCAGGCGTCTGGTTTACATCAAAACGAGCAACCCCACAACTGAAAGACGTCCAGGCAACAACTCCCGTCTCCAGCCCGCGGCAGCTTCCGCAGATGCCGGGAGGCTCCGGAGGTGCCAGGCAACAGATTCTGGAAGCTCTGCCTCTGCTTCCATCTTCTAAGCACACGATATGGTTCAAAGGGTTCAGCTGGGCATGGTCAGTGTTTCAATTGGAGGTCTTGAATGTCTTTGGGGCGCCATTTCCCTCCTACGTAGCCCAATGGCAGGCTGGCTCACGGCGGTGCAGTGATGCAATGCTACTTCAAGTTATGGACCACAGAGCTGGCTCTAGACTTAAAGGCTGTGATTTATCATTACCATTATTGCTCGTATTACTCTTGATATTATTCTAACGATTATTATATTTATTGATTCCTGCTACTTGTGTGGAAGCGGAATTCTGAGTCCAATAGTTCCTTCCCCCGAATATTAAACCCCCCCACCCCCTAACATTAAATACTCCCTATTGTGGTATGGTATAATATCTTGGCTACATTGGGCATATTTGGTAATGGGGTGGGGGGCGGGTGAGGGGGTTCAATATTAGGGGGAAATGATTAATCCCCTAAACCCTAAACCCTAAACCGTAATCGTATAGCCATTGCCGAAGCCAAGGCCTTTCCTACAGGCCTGGAAGCTGCACTGGCTGCATGCTGCATAAAAGTACTGGTCTAAAGTCCATCGGGAGCTATATGAGGGGGTTGCCCAAAACTAGGGGTACTCTTATTAGGTTTATGGTTTCCCAAAAGTCGGGGGTACCCCCTATTTGGAGCCCCCCCACACCCCCTCTGTCCCCCTGCATACACGAAAGCGAAGAAAGGAACAAAGGGATGCAGGTTTAGCGCATGTACAGCAGCTGACACAAACGCAAAAAATCGAATTGTCTCGCGCGGGAGCGCAATTTTGATGAATCATTGACCAAGAAAAACTCAAAATTTTGAGGATGTCTCGCACGGGAGCGCAATTTCACCTCAAGCAGGGGCGCGACCAGTTCGGATACGACTCCCTCTAGCAAGACTACTTTAAAGGCGCAGTCTCCTATTTTTTTTGATCGAAAATCAACATGGAACGCCGAGTTTTTGAGGACCTCTCGAGCGAGAGCGCGGTTTTGAAGCTAACAAGCGTGCGTCCAAAAATGTTTGCGTGACGGAAGAGTACCCATGACATGGCGGGCGACAGCACAGTAAGAATTAGAACCCCACAGTGGGTTTTGGGGAATTCAGAAATTCCTAAGGAGTAATCCGTTCCCCCTATTAATAAAACCCCCCTAATAATCAAAAACAAATCCAGGGCCCTGGGAAGGGATTACAGAGTATTTGAAGATCCAGCAACCTCAAGCTCTGAGTGGATGAGGAAGCGTGCGATGGACTTGCCGTCATAATGCTGCGGTGCATCCAGCCTGCCAGGCATGCCGGTTGAACGGGAAGCGGCGGCGAGTCTGGAGATTTTCTTGACGCGGTTGGAACGTTAGACTTCAGGGCAGTTCGGGCGATTAGGGATATGCGGGGCTGTCAACCTGACGTGGTCTTCAAGCTTGAGCAGCTTGAACACATGTTTTGGCCTCGCCTGAAACAGCTTAAAAACGTGTACGGGGGCAACCTTGCAAGGAAGTCAAGATGTACCCTAAACCCTGAGCCTTCACCGCGTAGGCCTCTTGTCTTTTTTGTTGCTTGAAAAAATAACTGAATTGTAGAAAACTTTTCCCCCGATAAAAAGCACCCCTCCACCCTGACCAAACCCCGCCCGAGCATTCATCATTCGGGGGTTCACCTTCCTCGGCCCCAGTAGCCTCATAAAGCAGGAGTTCCTATCGAACGCAGTCTAAACTTATTTGAGTACTCCTGTATCAACCTCCTAATGTATGAAATATTTCCCCTGATATGCCCTTTCAAACGTGGTTTTGACCTTTGTTTAACAGAAGTCTTCCAGGACCTCAATCCTCCACTAGGAATATTCTCAAGGTTTAGGGATTCCCTTGTATTGATGTAAGCCACAAACTGCAACATTCCCTTTATCCCTAAATTTAGAAGCTTGTCAAATCGTCAAAAGGATGGTCTCTTTGTTTGTGGCAGCCTAAACAGTATTCGGGTCCGTATGATACTAGGGACCAAGAATCGGACCATGATTCTGCCGATCCATCAGACCAGTTCCACCCTAAACCCTAAACCTTGGGTTTAGGGTTAGCCTCTGGAAGCCTGCCCAACTTTAGTGACCTGGAGTTGGATAATAGATTATAACTCCTGTAGAACCCTACTGTAAGCCTGAATAACTTGCTTACCTAACCCTGTAACCCCAAGGTCCCACAGAGTAGACTGGCATTTGGAACTCCCTCACCCAGCAAGGCCAAGCAGTGTAGGCGCGATGTCCACCTGAAGGAAGGGCTTAGGGTTGAGGGTCTACCTAGACCACCCAAGTACAAAAAAGGATGGCCGTTTACCCCAAGACAAAGGATATCAAGGCTATCATTACGGGTATCCGGAAATTCTAGATATGGCCGGGGAGAATTGTTCCGCAGCTTGCCCGCCCACAAAGCTTGCAATGGTTCAAGGTCCACTCACGGCCGCTAAGCGCTGAACCACAAAAATCTGACTGCTACACCCTGAATTCGAGACAATCCATTCTGAAGCTATACGTTGGGGGCCGTCAACCGCACAACTCGGTTCCTAAAACCACTGATTTCCATAGCCACTCCCTATTTCAGGAATGATGTGGGTTTGTGAACACACTAATGTTCCTAAGGAACGCCACTTCATCCTACCCAAAACCATATGAGTACTTCTCAAATTCATTCTCAAACTACGGTACCGTATGTGGCCCTACACCACTACTTCATACACTTCTTACCTACTTTGTGGTCACCTCCCCCAAACACGCCTTAAAATTGAGAAACCAAAAACACGGGTTGCTCCACAGGAATAGCTTCAGAAGCTTAAATCAAGTTGCCCCTGAAAGGCAACCCTGTGTCTTGCATGTATCATTCGTAACCTAAGTTACGCCCCTAAACGCAAAACAACATAGGTTATTCTCAAAATTATGGATTTCTTTTTGGGCCAAAACTATATCATTGCAACCAGTATTTAGGGGAACTAAAAACGGGATCCTAATTTTGGCAACAATCCATATGCGGCCTGTGTGCCAGGCTGTGCGAAGGAAGAGCTTGGCTTAATCCCGGGACCACGTAC
Organism: Symbiodinium pilosum; assembly: GCA_905231905.1. Taxonomy (NCBI): domain Eukaryota; class Dinophyceae; order Suessiales; family Symbiodiniaceae; genus Symbiodinium; species Symbiodinium pilosum. The sequence continues at coordinate 13,744 of CAJNIZ010001275.1, read as the reverse complement.
CAAGAGATGAATCCTTGGTATGCGGAGATGGACAAATAAACCGTAAACCCTCCTTATATATGTATATATATATATACTATTTACATACACGAATACGCACATATAGGTCATACACCAATTTCTGAGGATATTATCTAGGGAGACTGAAACTCGGCACTCCTCTAGAGTTCTTCTACCTATTGCTGAATAAGGACAGAAGCCTTTGGCACCTTGTATGTGATCCTCATTTTTAATCCATTAAAGCCACACCCCCATGTTCCCCCACATCCTACAAACCACCCCAAGCCTAACACCCGGATTCCTGAAGCAGTATGGCAGTTTCCATTTTCTTGGCCCTTCCTTTTTAATCACCAGGCCCAGACAGAGAAAACCCTCTTGTTCAGCAAGAGGTTCCTGGATCTCCCGGAGGAACTGGTGAGTATGTCATTCTTACACGAACTTCTTCGAAAAGGCAAAGGGCAAAGATAAACCTATACAAATTTAAATTCAAGCCTGAAGATTCGAAACTGCACATAGCTTCCCAAATCCTGACTTGAGTGCATCTGAGGTTCTTTGTGTCCCACTCGTACACATGTCGCTTATCCATGGGGATGTTAAACTGCCCGAGCTGAAAACCATGGTCACTTGAAAAGAAGAAGTAAGTGCGGTCCATCTGCTTCAACTCCTTTGGTTTAGGGATTTGCTTTGAGGGCCTTGGGTTTAGGGTTTCGGATTTGGGGGTGTAAGGTTTGGGATTCAGTCTTGGGGACTTACGCTTGGTATTTTGACTGGGAGACTCTTTTAAACCAGGGGGTGCTTTGGGGACTCTGAGGACATATTGGGGGGTGTGAGAGGATCACGCAAGTACTCTGGGGATCCCAACAAAGTAAGTATACCGCGGACATTCACAGAAGAACACCCTGGCTCACAAACATCCAGCCCATGCTTTCTCCTTTTTGGTGCGATCCGGATCTGAAATGATTCTTGGTAACGTGTGGAGCCACAAGACAGCAACCCTCACTAGCAGAGCAGAAGAAAAACAAACACACGATGTAGATCTAAGACATTTTGATGTTTCCCGGGTACGTCGCAAGGAATGCAGGAGTGCGCTGTCGAAATTTTCCCGGGAACTAGATAGGTGCTGCTAGGGGAGATGCATACCCCAGCAAGGTGGCCTCCCAGGGTGCGTGAGGTTGCCTGCGGCCTGCAGAAGCCTTCATTTCCCTGAATCCTTGTAGAACACCTGCCACGGGCCTTTTCAGAACCTTCCAGGACCCTTCCAGGAGCGTCTGTGCTCCTTCTAGGACCTCCTAGCGGGCAGCACGCATGACTCGAGTCCGGCGAGGAACGTCCCTAAGCAAACCCTTGCCTGGACGCAATTTAGCGGCATGTTCTAGCCGGAGCTCATAGCCTCGCCTCACGAGTCTTGCCGACTCAGCTTGAACTTGCCGACCCACTTCCAAAGTTGTCGTACAAGTCTTGGTGGGCAGCACACGTGACCCAGGGCGTTCTGGAAGAGCCCTTCCGCCAAAAAAAGTCCCCTCAAGCAAAGCTTACACTGTTTCTTTTTTAAATACCCAGCCAGATCCGGCGCAGCTCACATGACCGGGATCGAGATAATAAGATATGGGACGGCCCTTGGGCCAGATCGCCCCCGAGCGCTAAGACATAAACCCCAGATAGTAGAATCTATCTTCATTTCCATTATCCCTGTATAGCCCTACGTATAGTATACCCAAAATCTCTTTGATACAGGCTTGGCCAGATACACGGTAGTCAGTGTTCTCTTACCACTTGAACCAGATCTGGCGACAGCTCACATGACCCAGAGCGAGATATAGTCCCCCTTAAGTAAAAAGAATATGAGGTATATGGGGATCTTATAGGGGGAGCATAAAATCTATGAAAGGGCCTATCGGTCCAGATCTCCCCCAAGCGCAAACCCGAAAGTCTCTATGCTGCGCTTCGGTATGACCTGGCCCCTGTTTTGGTTCGTTATGGGTGGAGACGGGTTTAAGGTTCAGCGCTAATCACTGGACCACTGCAAGCATGCAGCTGACATCTTCTCTTAAATCCTGTTCTGCACAAGTTGAGGGCATTTTTGGGTGTCAGCGCAGAAACTTCGGAAAAAAAAGCGGCCACTGCCCCTGAGTAGTTAGGTCAGCATGTTGGCAACCTCAGCTCGTCAATGAGAACTAAAAAACCATAAGCCCCCAAACTCTAAGCCCTAAACCCCCCAACCCTATAGCCCCCCTTAAGTGGATAGAAGATGGGGTATATGGGGGTTGTGTTATAATATACCCCAAGCCATATTCTATCTACTTAAGCGTGACTATACCTAAACCCTAAACGCCAAATCCTAAACCCTAAGCTGCCAGTTCCTCCACTTTGGAAATGACATCTGCGATAAGGTCGTCCACCGAAAGCAGCGTGCGCCATCGGTTTTTGAAGACTGCGGTGATGACCCGCGCCGCCTAGTGAACCCAAGGCTGCTCCAACTTGTAGAGAACCCACACAGACCATTTTGTGTCTAAAAACTAGAGTCAGGGGTCCCTTTTGGGGGTTCCTGGAAAAAGGACTTCAGTACCTATCCTTGCGGATATACAGGGGGGGACTTCTGGAAACTACTCTTGAAACTCCTTTCTTTTCCTGGTTTTACTGTTTTCTGAAGCAGTCTGGAACCCTCCCAAAGACTGACGAGCCCAGCCTCCAGGTTTAACATTTGCTCTGTGGCAATGTTACCGTGGTGGTTTCGTCGGCTTGCAAGGGAACAGTTCCAGTTCTCCTCGATTATGGAAATGCATGCAGCATGAACGGAGTCGCCCAACAGTCCTTATACCTCTAAGACACGGTTGAAGGTTTAGGGTCCTAAAGTAACTCCCCCTGACAGTAACCGGCCCTCCGAGGAGTGAAAAGAGTGATCATAATCTCCTGATAAAAACTTTTTGCAGACATTGAAGCCATGGAAATTTCAACCAACCTAAACCCTGAACCCTAAACCGTGGCAGGACTCTAATCCCTGAACGGACAACCCCACGTTGAATAGGAAAGTCTCGTCCCTTGGCTCCGACCGCGGCCAGGAGGGATCCTAAGCTGAATGAAGGCTGTAGGGTTTAGGGTTAAGCTGAATGGAGGGTTTAGGGTTTAGAGTTTGAGGTTTGGGGATTCAAGCTTAAGGGTTAAGGTTTGGAGGGAAGGAGATCATCGCCACCAAGGTAAGATCTTGAGAAAAGTTGCCCATACGACTTATGATCCTCATGAATCCTACTGCTAGCCACCAAAAATGCTACACTGCTGAAGGGCCGAAGCACCCAGCTATCGCGGTACCACGGGGCCGGGTTGAAGGGCTCGTGGGCAGCCTTTGGAGCAATGTAGGCGAAGAAGGGCTTCTGAACCTTGATTGCTCTCTCAATGAAGGCCAGCGACATGTTGCCGATCACCGAGGTGCTGTAATTGGAGGGCGAGTTGGTGAATTTGACCCATCCTTCCGGGAAGCCCTCGATGCCTTTGACCATAAACTCCGGGGCAATGTAGGTGCCCCCGCTGTTAGCAAACCATTCGTTGAAGCCGGCCGGTACAGCGTTCGGCATGACATTGAGGTACTTGCCAAACATGCCTGTTAAGTACCCTGCTTCTTGGAGATGTCGCACGAAGGTGTGGTTGTTGACCTTGCTGTAGTTCACATGCATGCCGCCAAGCGGCCCGCCAACTTGCTTGATGTTGTGGAAATATCTACCCGTCAGGAGCGTCGAGCGGGATGGGCTGCAAATGGGCACGTGTATATGCCAATTGAGTGCATGGACGCCAGCATCGCTCATCAGCTGCTTGGTCTTAGGCATGGGTGTCGCACCTCCTGGGCTTGTAGGGGGGAAGGAGCCACCGAGTACTTGATCCTGATCGTCTGTGATAATCCAGATGATGTTTGGCCTTGTGGCCCTTGGGGGACTTGGCCCTTCAAACAAGGCAAACAGCAATCGCGAGCTGCGGGAAACTCCAGTAATCTTGGAGGCCGTGCCCCAAAGAATCAGCATCGCAAGTGCAACTGACGCTAGGGCCGCTAGGGCTAGCGTGGCTAGGCGAGACATCTTCCATAATTCCATGTCAAGGGGCTAAGTACGTCTCTGTGCTTGACCTCTTGTGGGCCGACACGGGTGGGGCGGGCTGGGGGGTGTAAGAATGAATGCTGGCGTGATTCACAACACCTACCTACAAAAACGTGGTGAACCATGAAACTTCCGGAGCCGTAGCTGAACCACTTAAGCTGAACGCCTACAAACAGCTAATCTGCCCCGTGCAAGTGCCTCATCCTCTGCCATGGGTAGCTATGTAATGCAAGCCGAAACTTCCATTCGCAACAAAGTAGCTTAGTGGTGCCTGCTAGGGAGTGGCGGAGAGCATCCTCTTATCTATAATGTATATGTAGAGAGAGATGGGAGAGAAGGAGAAAGGCCCACGGCGTACCAACAATGCAGCATTTCACATTTTCTTTGCCACTCCTTCATTCTCAACTGCCCCAGAAAAAACTGAGGGCCTATGCAAGTCGTTGGCTCTGTCAAGCTGATCATCGCAAACCCAATGCTCGAGTATTAGGGCCGTCCGAGAGCAACCAGACCCTCGCATGGTAGGCTCTCGAAACAACGGTTCCCCCTTAGGTCGCACTAAAACCTAAACCCTAAAACCCAAAACATACACCCTAAGCCCCAAACCCGAAACCTTAATCCGAATACTTGAGGCTGTCTTCTTCTGGGAAACAAGAGGAGAACCAAAGCCTTGATACGAAGACGTCAGGCCTTCTGAAGGTAGCTGAACCCACAGCTTGCTGGGGGTTAAAACCCCCAAGCCCCCACCCCCCTAATATTAAATCCTCCCAGGGTGGCATATCATGATATATTGAGGGGGGCGGGCGGTGTAATATTAGGGGAGGGAATTTTTAGGGAAAACACATAGAGACCATATTCCCTTCAGTCCCTACTATCCACCAGTTAGTAATCGACAATTTCCAATGCTTGTGTCAGATCGAAATCCAAGGCCCGCAGGCCAGAACCCAAGTAATTTACCAGTACCTGGTGAATGTGTGGGCCGGCCAACTCTGCCCAGTATGACCTTGGCAACCAAGCCCCGAAAAGGAGGAGCCTCTGCAAGCCGCAATGTGATCATCATTTCGGCGGAACCAACTAACCCAAACCCTCTTACTACACATAATACTTAAGCACTCACGGAAAATCCAAGAAGCGCCACTATCCCCACTCTACCTCGTGCTCGATACAATGAGGGAATGGTTCGCTATGACAGTCTCAAACATCCCGTGCCCATGGCCTCTGCTGCCTGCATGAGCACTGGGTCCAGCGGGGTGCTTTGCGGAACTGCTGGACCGTTTAGTAGCTCCTCCTCCCCATGCAGACGGGAGATTGGCACTAGACTTTCCAAGGAGAAGCCGCGAGACGTCTAAGCTTCCTGTGCCCTACTTGGTATGATCACCACTTCAAACCGAAACGCATTTGAAGGGCAGGATGTTGAGACACGCCCTGCGCAGCCTCCACATAGCTACACCTAGCACAGTATCGATATTATATGTTGCAGGGTTGTTTCCCTGAGGGAATGCCTCTGGAAAACAATCCCGCAATGCAACCCCTATGCAGCCTTTACCATACGAACCGCCTCTTCCTCCCTGGATTTGCCAAGGTTTCCGTCAAAGGGACCTCAGGAATAAACCCTGACATCCCGGACAACAGGAAACATCAGATCATAACCTCACAGCCTGGGGCTTTTCTTGTCCTGCAGTTGCTCGCGGACCTGTCTGATGGTGCATGCGTCTGTTCGCCAAACGTCTCCATACCTGGAATCCAGGGACATTGGTGGCCTGCAGCGCTCCAAGCCTTCTGTGTGTTTAGACTTGCCGAATCTCACAAACATCCACGTTCTTTGCATGATGCTGGCCTGAACTGCCACGAGGATACTACTTCTATAAACAGGGGCCCAATATAGACTCAATATACTGCAGTCCTTAGGACTCCCAGAAAAGGCCCGCTAATCTTTGGAAACCCTTATCAAGCCAGTATATATATATATATACAACGACTTTTCAATGGACTCTTTCCCAAATATTCATATTCCTGAACCATACATGACCCCTACATGAGCACTCCATAATCTCTGTGTAAAACAGCCCCTTTCAGCAAAGACCATCCGGTCAAGGGGCTACTGCCACCACAACCCTCCTTTCAAAGGTATGGAAAGGGGCTCAGGGATGTTTGCTGAAGAGATGCATACGTAATGTAGGGTTTAGGGTTTAACGCGTAGGGTTCAAGAACTTGTTATGAAATGGAAGCTGGGCTCGCAAACTGGTTGCATGCAGGGGCCTAAATGGCTACCAATATCACACTGCAGCCTGCTGGAGGTATCCTACACACTAATTGTACGAATAATGTTTAGGCCCCTGCATCATGAAGTCTTGAACATGGACGTGCTTCCCAACCCCAAGCTCTGAATGAAACCTGTGCGACATCCTGCCTGAAGTATCAAAACGAAGTGCTGAGAAGCCTACACAAACTTCTGGTAGCAAGCGTGGCTGCCATAAGTCTTAGACTACCCTGGGATTCTGATAAGCCTACTAAATACCCTGTATATGTGTCCGTTAGCGTCCCTAGAACCACCCCACAAGGCCCAAGGGCCCATGTTAGGGGCCCAATGCTTCTAACCTTAGAAATGTACCCTAAACCCTAATCCCTACTCCCTAAATCCCAATCCCTAATCCCTAAACCCTAAACCCTAATCCCAAGACCCTGACCCCCCTTTCAGCCTTAAACCAGGCTGGCCTCGCATGCTGCTGGAGCTTGTTGCGCATCTCCTTGGCTCAAGCTTGGGATGTCCCAATGCAAACCTCAACCCCAAATGGGGGTTTACCAAAATTAGGGGTACCATTTTGGGGGTCCAAATAGTAAGGACTGTAGTATATTGGGGTCTATATTGGGGTCCCCCTATTTAGGGAAACTACCAAATGAGCTGTAGTCTAAACTCTAAACTCCTGACATGGGGTTATATAGGGTTTAGAAGCGGGGCACTAGGAGTTTATACTATAGCTGTGTACACTGTATTTGCGGATATCAGCGGTCTGTATGGCTGATGCGACCGCATTGTAACTTCCTCAGGTTGCAGCCACAATCGCAGCCGTAGTGCGCAGCAAGCAATTGGAGTTTTATGGGGTTCTTTTGCATTTGGGATTCTGGTTGGTCACAGCGAGCAGCCTAAACCGAGCTAGCCACGCCGTATCTGCCTGTAATGCGGCGGGGTTGCAGGTGTCCAGTTTATGACGTCCACGTGGACAGAGGTTTCCCCAATGAGCGGGCCGACCACCTTTACAGAGTTCAGGGTTTCCTTACATATTAAGGGATGTATTGTGCTTTACCAAGTTACCTGCTCTCCAACCACCTCCCTGCACGGCCTTGATAAGCGAAGCATCTTAACTGGTATGGTGCAAGGAGCACATTGGAGCTCATGCTTGGACACATGAACTGTGACGTGTTGCATCTACGGAGTTTGGGCACAGCAGCTTCTTGCTTCGTAGTTTCTTAACATCCCCGTGTCACTGTTAGGGAGACGCCTCATACTCTCGGTACAACCCCTAAATCTCCTGAGAATCCAGACGGGCCACAGAATTTCAAACCCCATGTCAGTGGCCTTCATACTGAAGAGGCGGCGGTTGTCCGCAGACATCCAATCCCCCTCTGGGCTCAGGGAGACCCTGCCGCGCAGCTCGAGACACAGGCTCAGGAAACTTCTGAGCTCACACTCCAGACTCCAGAGTCTAGTTGCTAATTGCTGGACTTAGACAGGCTCCAAGGCTCAATGACCCCAAGCCTCACCTCGGCAAATGGCGGGTCCCTCGCCTCACTTTGGCCTTGCTGTTTCGCCCTACACGTATGCAAATGTTTAGCAGAAGACAATTCACTCGATCGCGCGATGATTGGGTCTTAATTACCCCGTGAGTTAACACCTCTAGGAACAAGGTAGCCGATGAATGTGTGCACATCTTGGTCCGCAGGCGCGCGTGCTCCATTGACATGTTGGAGCTCTGCGCGTGAAGACTTCCATAGAAAGGGTTCACGTGGGCACTCTTTATGTGCCAGGAAAACAGGATCAGCCTTACAAAGGTCAGTGCTGATACAAGCTCCCACATTTCGCATCCCAAGTCGTTGTTGAGAATTCTTCGAGATTTTTTTTGGGAATGAGGAAATGGATGTCAATAAGGATGCCTACATACTCCTCTATTGCATGGCTCTTGGAACTTCGTTCCCCCCATGCCCTACTGACCACAAGGAAGGAAATCCTGCGTGGCTGGCCTCATCTTCGGGAGCGTACGAAACTCTACCTGACCAGCACCACAATGGAGCATCAAATGGGAGACTTGTGTTGTCGGGAAAGAAGGAATGGGTTTTAAGGACCACTGTACAAATCCATTTGCACCGTTCCCGGTAAGCATGAGTAACGTGGCAGCCCGGGCTCATAGCTTTAGGGTTTAAGACTCTAATGTACTTGCTGACAAGAGATTGGAGCCATGAGCTTCATTCCCCACAAACCCTAAGCCCCCCGTTGACCTGCGTTGCTGGCGGTCTTTGCGCTGCTGGTTTGCTTTGTGGGAATCTCACAGCTTGGGTAACCTATTTGCAAATGCTTACAATAAGGTAATACCTTATTTGGTGCTTCTGTGTAATAAGCTGCCATAGTAAAGATTATAATATTTGTAGGTGCACAATGGGGACCCCTAGTTCTGGAAAATAACAAATTAATGAGAACCTAGCACGAAGGAATTCAAGCCCATCTGGCCGGAACGGACTGGAAGTCTCCAAATGTCACCCTGCTTAGACTGCTATTAAAATGCCTACACTTCCCAAATGGGACCCGATTTTGACAGACTCCATTGGAGCCCGAAACCAAGCAGGGTGAAGTCGCATTGATGTGCAGTCTGGATTCAAGGCTTGCAGCGGAAGCGTTGGCGGAAGACACCAAGCCCCTCTTTCTGACTTTCTGGCACATCTCAAATCTTTGAGCACTAGGCAGGAGAGACCTGTGGTGGCCGTGACGTTATGGGCAGGCTCGATCCCGAGCCCTTGGCTCTGCAACCCAGAAACTCTCCAACAACAAATGCCCCCAGGACCGAAACTCATCAATTCCTACACTGGGCTTTAAGCTTGACGAACCCTAAAGGTTCTAAACTCCTTGCTCACCACTGCTATAGACCAACATTATATCCCTTGAGTTCCCAAGCCCTGTTCTTAGTCCCTATTGCCCTGGGAAAACAACAGCGGTAATAGGAGGCCCGAAAAAAGTGAAACTGTTTCCTAACATGGATCTAGTCTACAGACTCTACTCCTCCACTTGATAGCCCGCCTGGCGGACAGCCAAGGCCTTCATGAAGCGCCAAACGCACTTTCCGTTGGTGAAGGTCCTGTTTACGGTGGCCTGGCTTCGCCGAGGGGAGAAAGTAACACTCGATGTAGCGTTATTTAAATAGTGAATGAAGGAATAGGATATGGAGACCAGAAAAAGACAGAATACAAGGACTGCGGTAAGGATCCATGTCTCGATTCCCCACTAGCCACCATTAAAGTTTCGGGCCCCATCCCAAGCTTGGGCTTCATGCTGGGCTGCTAGGCTTCAAGCAGGGTTTGAAAATGCTGTGTAGATGATCATGCAGATGGCTCCTTGCTTTAGGGCCTGGCATGCGACATTTGCACTGCCCTGCCTTTTCCGACATGTGCAATCTCCACCTACACCCTCTCTCTCCTTTAATCCCCTAAATCGGAATATGAGTTTGAACCGAGAAATCAGACTTGTGGTGCATCGGCGGCTGCTCCAGGTGCAGCTATATGTGGATGTGAAGGGGATTTGGAGTTCTTGATTCAGGACTCTGTAGGGTAGTTTTGAGAAATTCCAGTAACGGGTGGGAAGTCTAAAAGCTTCCCTAAACCTTATAAACCTTAAGCCAGTTTAGGACGATGGGAACCAGGACCAACGGCAAATCTTTCAGATGTGTGGCCCCTGCAGCTGTCACACATGTGAGCTATAGTGAAAACTCCTAATATCCCCCTTCAAAGGCCCTATAGTAGTCCCTTATATAATCCCGTATATAACACCCCTTTAGGGAGTTTAGACAATGGCTCATGTAACGTTTCCATGCAAAGCGTTTCCAATGCTGAACCGCAGGCTTAAACCTTGGCCCCTCCATGGCCCACATGCCTCCTTTCAGCATGTTCAATTCCACAGTAGTTTCCATTTTCTTTTCCACTATCCTAATATAAGCCCTATTTCCATTATATTTTCCATTATCCCAATATTAACTACTATAACATATATACCCCCTATAATCCCTGTAGTTTCTATATGTTCGGGTCATGAGGTCCTTGCTCTCATCAGAACTACTGCCACTACGACGGAACCAAGATTAAAATTGCCGGCGTCACTTCATGGCAAACGGCATTCGCAGAGTGGACTTTAGGGGGTGCTGTTATTGGAGACGCTTCGCGATTCAGGGCCTCAAGCGGCAAATGCAGACAGGGTGCGTTGAGTAAGCGGCTACAGGAAAAAACAAGCTCACTTTGATGCATTTACTTTTGCGGCTCCTTGCGGCCCCAAGGAAATGCTACTTTGCACTCTCTCGTACCCAATGGCTTTGCACATGCGACTTTCTATGACTTATCATTTCTCAATCATCACCTTGCTTTTTATTGTCAAGGTGTCAGCAAAAAGCGCTGTTTTGGGATGCATGGCTCACATAGACCGCCACCCATGATTCTTGTACTGATGACCCGTCGCAAGGCCTGGGTATTTTGGATGCTGCTAACATCCAGCCAGAGCTGTTCAAGGATGACCTGCATCAAGATTGTAATTGCCTAGTGGGCTTGAAGCAGTGGATACCTGTCACGGTCACCACAAGGTTTCCCAAGTAGTACGCAGCGCTGCGGGTGAGGAGAATGGAAGGCATGTACGATGTGAGAGCTTCATAAGGCTTGCATAGGGGAAGTTGCCTATCTGACAAGTTTTTGGACGTTTGTGTTGTGGGGGCCTTGTATGAGGTGATGACTTCGTCAGATGTCCAAGCCTGCCCTCTCAGACATGCTGTGAATATTATTCTACTAAACAGGCCTCAGAACTCCGCTTAACATTGCAATTTTTGGTTGCTGTTAGAATTGCAATAACCAAAAATTAAATCATTTTGGAAGCCCGTATAGTCTAACTGACTGTAGGACTGAGGAAAGCTTTTCAGCATTACATACATGACAGGAATCATACGATCCCTGTGCTAGCCGCCCCTCCACCCCTTGACTACTCCTCCTCACCTCCTAAGAAAGCTAAAAGCGTGTGGCTGCTTATCATCCTAACCCCATTTCGATCCACAAGTTGCGAGGCGACATCTGAATCTCGCTTACACACAACCAAAATTTATTTCTTAGATCAAGTCAAGTGGAGCGATGATTTTAGAAGACACCCTCGCCATAGAGATAATCTATATTACTTCACGGAAAATCAGAGCAACACCGTTAAACCTCAAAAGCCTTCAGCGTGCGGCTTAAGGAGGGCCTGCTCTGAGCCGCTGGATACGTGAACGCGCTTGGAATCTCGATTTCGCTGCTGAAACCTGGGTGATGGGAACCAAAGCACAAAACAGCCAAGCTCAACTCGTTACGAACCGCTGGTGTTACGTGTAACCGTAAATGAGAGGCTATGGGACAATACCGGCTGCGCATCAACAGCAGATTCTGCATTTGAATTGGGAAGTCCACTCTGCTCCGGATTTTGACAACTCCTCTTGGATCCTTCTAGGTCCAGCGTTAGAGGCGTCGGGTGTTACTTATCACATTTATGCCTCAGCGTGGTCATGGGATGGTCTCTCCTAGGAGGGTGACTGGATACATGCTGTCACGTAATTGCTTGTTGGGCAAGCTGCTCTGAAGGGGGTTGTGTTACTTGTTGCAGTGCTGAGTCCTATGTACACGTGCAGTAGAAGGATTGAAGCTTGATTGTTCGGTGTAGTGAAATCGACCCACTTTAGCTAACTCTCCGGCACTTCAGGGTCAATGGAGGATTCCACTTGTTGATCGACGCAAACCAGCAAACCTCTCTTGAATCCTAGACCCTGCAATGCCTACAACCGCGCTACCTGAACAATGCGATGCGCACACCTTCAACAGCCCAGCAACCATTGATTCATGACGAAAATGCATGTTCCCCCGCGACGGTCTCCCCCAGCTCCGTTTAGGGTTTGGGGCTTTAGGAAGTAAAGCGTCCCATAGCTTTAAACTCTAATCCCTAAATCCTGGGCGGGGGAAGATAGTCTTACCACGGAATCAAGTAGCTGCTTCATGGCCTCCTCCGCATTCTCATTTCCCAAGAGACCTTTGGGGAAGCACATGGTGTCCAGTGAAAGAAGTTTTGGCTCCGATTCCAGCTCCGGCCATCTAACCTTGGCTTCAGTTTTTTTGTTTCTTGTGGGACCTTGGCCTCAGTTTAAGGTATAGGGTTTATTCCCCACATTCACTGTGGGGTGTAGTCTTTACTGCATGATTGCGCGCCATCGCTGCATGCTCCTCCGTCGCGCAACCATTTAGGACGCGCCCTCTATCGCTCCATAATCGTGCTCTCGCTCGGAGCATCCTCAAAAATCGTCAAAAATCGCGCTTTTGCCGGACGGTCGGACTTTCTCGTTCTCTTTTTAAGGTGAGTAGGCCGTCCTCCCCTTTAAAGTAGCCTTGCTAGAGGAGTCTGTAACCGAACGGGTCGCACCCCGATTTTCAAAAATTGCGCTCTCGCGCGGGACATTCTCAAAATGCCGTGTTTGTTTGCTCAAACATCGCGCTCCCGCCGGAGACAGTTGCGTTTGTTTTTTGTACTTTTCTATCGTCTTTATATCTTCAAAAATCCCGGCTCACGTGCGGAGCATCCTCGAAATTTCATCGATTTATCTTCATCAATTTTCATCAAAATGATGCTCCCGTGCGGAGCACTCGGAAAATGTCGATCATTTATGAACGATGATGTCGAAGAAGTCTATACTGGAGCTATACTCAAGGAGTCCTGCTCGAGGTGGTTTTTTTCGTTCAAGAGAGCGGTCTTGAGCGGAGTACCCCGGCAAAGCTTCGGTATAGGTTTTGCGACTCCGTCGTTCAAAATCGCGCTCCCGTGCGGGGCATCCTGAAAATTCTGAGAAAAAAAAACGCGCTCCCGTGGGGAACATCCTGAAAATTTTGAATAAAACTACACACCCGTGCGGAGCATCCATAAATTTTCATCGTTCTTCGTTTAAAACCGCGTTCCCGTGTGGAGCGTCCTGACAATTTTGAATGAGATTGTGCTCCCGCGCGGAGCACTCTTAAGATTTCGTTGATTTCTCATCAAAGATCGTGCTCCTGTGCGGAGCGTTCTGAAAATGTTTACGCCTTCGGACAGAAAAAAAAGAACTTGCGACCATTCAGCAGTAGCTAGTTTTGGGCCTTGGTCGGAAGTGTACGTTTTCGATCAAAAACGCATACTTGCGACTATTCAGCAGTAGTTAGTTTGGGGCCTCGGTCGGAAGTGTACGTTTTCGGAGAGAAAATGCATGCTTGCAACCATTCAGCAGTAGTTAGTTTGGGGCCTTGGTCGAACATCGCCACCATCACCGCCATCACCACCATCCCCACTACCACCACCACCATCACCGCCATCACCGCCGCCACCACCACCACCACCACCACCACCACCACAACCGTCACCGTCACCGTCACCGTCA
>CAJNIZ010001274.1:10943-29450 GCA_905231905.1 Symbiodinium pilosum | reverse complement strand
AGGGACTCCTATGTCCACTGGTAAGGGCCCTTAGCAAGCCTGATGTTGACAGTAGCTCACGTAGCACATGCAGTTTGCAAATGGCCCGAAGAACAGAAACCGGCCTCTAGAAACCAGAAACATGAAAGGCATCAACACATAGAGTATGGTACGGATTCTTTAGGTGATCCCTCCCATCACTATTAGTGGGTGGCGGGAACGGCAGCCCAAATTTGGTACTCAGACTGACTTGGAGCTTCAACCAACTGAGTTGACCATTCAACCGGTAATCCGCAAGCCTAGACTCTCAAAGAAGGCTTCCCAAAACTAGGGGTATAGTCCCCCTTACGTAGATAAAAATACGGGATATATGGGGGATCTTATTATAGTAGACCCAAAGCCAGACTCTATCTACCTAAGGGGGACTATACCCTTTGGGGGGGTCCTGAACCCTAAACCCTGAACCCTAAACCCCAAACCCTAAACCCCAAACCACAAAAGCTTTGGAATCTCTGGGCGGGCTCTCCGGTTCGGCTCTCGCAATTTTGGAACTTTCCTTAAAGCTCTTAGATGAAGAGAGTTCTCACATACGAGTTATAGTCGCCCTTAAGTAGATAGAATATTAAGGTTATAATTGGATTAGGGTTTAAGGGTATAGTCCCCCTTAAGTAGATAGAACATGGCTTCGGGTATATTATACTAAGATCCCCATATACCCCATATTCTATCTACTTAACGGGGAACTATATGTGAGGGCTATGGGAATCTTGGGGCTTCAGGGCGCTAAACCCCGAAGCCCAAAGTGTAAAGCCGAAGCTTTGTGTTTAGGGTGAGCAGTTCGCCTTGAAGGACGTCTCCCTCAGAAGGGTTCAGGGTTTAGGGCTTAGAGTTTAGGGGTTCAGGGGTTTTGGGGTTTAGGATTTAGGGTTTAGGGGTTTAGGGTTCAGGGTTTAGGGGTTTAGGGTTTTAGGGTTTTAGGGGTTTAGGGTCTCGGATCCGGGCTCCGAACAAGCCTTCTCAAGCGTCATATGGGAGTTTCTGAAAGTGGGGACACCTGAGGACCCCAGGGATACATAGGGACACATAGGGATGATATAGGGACACATGTATAGGGATGATTAGGGATGATATAAAGGAATGATGGCGAGCGTCTCTTTGGAATTACAAAGGGGGCTATTTTCGGGAAGTCTCATATGAGGACCCGAGCACGCATTAACTGCGGGAACGGTATAGGTAAGGTCTGGAACACTGCCCACCTGGCTAGTTGTCCGGACAACCGAAGCCCCCGAAAGAAATCGGGCGGGATCATTGACTAAAAGATGACGCTCACCGCGCGGTCAAGGCCTTGTTTGACCTTGCAAGCTTTGTGGGCTTTCCCTAGAAGCCCAGGCACCCATATAGTAGGTTCTTGGGTTATAGATAGTCTATGTTTATATAGGGACTCAAGGACAGGAACCCAATATGTAGGTAACTGGGCTTCTAGGGTTTCTGAGACAGTCAAAACCTTCAGGGAGTTCAGCAAACACCTTGTAATTGCGGGGACATCTGTGTTCAAAATAATTCGTCAACTGAAATCAGGGCCCCCTCAGGGCATTCCACCAGAGAAACGACTACTGTATCTGGTGAGATCAAGGTCACTACATGCTCTGCCCAGGTCCCATCTAATGAGCATGTGTATTCTTCCTTGCCTATAGGTAGTTCTCCTTCCACCCATAAAAAGTGGATCGCATCATGGAGATCGGAGGAAATTCCTGTATAATTTAGAGATCAACATAGCCCGAATTCAGTATATTTGTGAATGTGGATTCCCAGTGTAACCACCTTGAACGCTTCCAAAAGACGTACCCAGACGGTCCAGTCATAGCCCCAACAAGCAAACATAGTACAGAGTGAAGTATGGGCCCAATTCCCCAGTAGTTGTATAAGTTGTAATTACGTGACGCTCCTCCGAAATAGGGAGAGCCAATACAGACCCCAACACACTATGGTCCTTACTGCGGGGATCTCCAATCAGGTACGCGTAATTTTGGGGAAGCCTCAGACCCTAAACCCTAAACCCCAAACCCTAAACCCTAAACCCTAAAGCCTCAGAGGTGGACCCTCCTTGGATAGTCAGAGAATTGAGCCCGAAACCCCAAACCAACTCCGTAGACCTTCAACGCGCTGATGTGGGGGTCGCTTGGCAAATGAGGCCCCTACTCTTCCCAGGGCCTGCTCTCCAGCTCCTGGTATCCAGCTCTACATAGGGTTCTAGCCTGAGGGTCCAAGGACTCAAATATGATGGTCTGTGAGACCATCATATATGTGAGCCTTGGGACCCTTTAGGGTAGGGTTCTAGGGTTAACGTAGGTTGAGGCTACAGGGTTTCGGGTTGAAGCTCTGGGGTCGTAGGTTGCCGGGGTGGTGTTTCGGGTTGAAGGTTTGGGGTTGTAGGTGGTTAGTTTCAGTTTTATGCGGGGCTATGCTGTAGTACCATCTCATGAAGTGGAAGTTAAGTTACTACCAAAGGGATTTTCATTCATTTTTATGTATCTACAGTGTGTACCGGCTAGTGAAAATGGTATATCTCTGAAGGCTCCCAAACCCTAAGCCCGTAACCCGGTAGGAAGAGTTTTGCCCCTCTTGGCTCCAATGCCCTGGAAAACGAATTCCAAGCGGAGCCCTCCTCTGAAGGAATGTAGAAGAGTTTGGCATGTTTGTTTGGATGTTTCAAGTTTAGGGTTTATACTTTAGGGTTTGGGAATTAGGTTGGAATGCGTCCATGGCAGACCCATATGACATCATATTCCAGGAAACTAACTGACCTCATTGCTGTTCATGTGCTATGGAAAACAAGCTTGTCGCACACTGTGAGAAGACCACAGCACCCTGAACCCTCAGCCTCTGACCCTTATATGAACACTTTATTCCATTTTCTTTTCCACTTCCCAACATACCCCCCCATATGAATTCTATAACCTCAAAGAACTATAGAGAACGTTGTTTCATTACATCCTCTCCCTGGAGGAAACCTTGAAGGAAAGAAGCAGCGGTCATTTGGAAACCTGTGTGGGAGTTACCACGTGAAACACTAAATCCACCAAATTTGGAGCCTGAATACACCCTGAACACTATCATCAAGCCCTACCTGGGCCATCATACTACTACATACTGTTGAATCCTGGGGTTCAGGTCAGCCCTAAACCCTAGACCCTGAACACCTATGTCCCAAGTGAACTCCCCAACTCTCGCTACATCCTCGCCTGTCTGGCGGTGAGGATTCGATCCAATCGCTTTTTGTTCAGCTGTTTCTCGACCTGCTACTTGCGAGATTGCTAAACCCTAAACCCTAAACCCTGAACCTGTATGGATTAGAAGGAGATTGGGGGGCTTCTGACTAGGAAATATGTAGGAGTTATATTGGGATGATGGAAAACAAAATGGAAACTACCATTTAGGGTTTAGGGGTTTGGGGTGTATGGGCCTGTTCCCAGCCTTGGAAAGTAATAAATAGTAAATCATGCGACAGTCAGAGTTTTTGATCTGCTAATTGCCGCGAGGGTGCCCGTAGGGAAACTGCTCTCAACAGAGTGGTTCTACGGGATAGACAGGAGAATGTAGGCCTGTCCATGTACCCAGTAATTCGGTATTTAAGGTTTTGGTACTCGTATTACAGTACAGGTTTTGGAGAAGTAAATGATTATTAGGTACTTGGACCCTTCGGGTAGGGTTTAGAGTTGTTCTTCAAACCTGCCTAGGTCACAGAATGATTTGTCTCCAGACAGGCTGCTGGTGTGGAATACCACTCTTGATGGGAACTATGATACCCGAAACCACTAAACCCTGAACCCCTCAAGCCTAAGGGTACCATGGGTGACAGCAGCAGTCGTAGTACATCCGGGGCACATTGGCCCAGGGCCATACCCAGCAGACTTACAGCTTAGGGTTTAGCTAGAAGCCAGTTACCCATAATTATAGGCAACTTTGCCCCAATTTCCTATTACTTCCGGTTGAAGTAGCCCATTATTATGGGTAACTAGGCTTTCTAGGTAGGGTTTAGGGCCAGGCATAGTCGGGATTGATGTGGTTCGGTATCAAGCTGCTAGGAACTGCAGAACATCCCCATGCCCCGCTGAAGCAGAGCTTGTAGCTGTTTTGGGTTTCGGGTTTAGGGTTTCTCTTGAATTCCAAATCCAGCTGGGATGACAGAACCCTAGACCCTAAACCCTAAAGCAAATTCACGCACCTTCCCAACTGAAGTTTGCAAACATGGGCTCTGAACCTACGCCTTTGTTTGTAGGGTCTTCATATTCCTGAATGGTACACGTACTGTAGGGGTCTAGATAATTACCAATATCATGTTAAGATCTATCTGAAGTAGCCTATACTACAATTCTGCAAGGACTCCGAGGCCATACTTTGGGTATTGCCCCCCTCAGTAACAATTGGATAATTCTCCTATGGTTATATAGTCCTTAATAGGACCCCTAATATAGGCTGTTACTGGGTGGGGGCAGTACCCAAGCCATACTAGTGGTAATTGTTTAGGCTTGTACATTCTAATTCTAACCCCCTTATCCTCCAAACTGACCCGATAAGGTCAGCAGACCTCTTTTCAGCAGCAAGAACACAGTCACAGGGGCCCTTGACACCGTCAAAGCAGCACAAAGGAGCTACTTGGACCCTCCCAAACTCTGGACTCTCAATTCTACACTAAAGGAAACTCAACACCGCAGACGGAAGCCCTAAACCTGAAAGCCTGAACCTGGAACCTCCCCACCCGAAGCATCTGTGCAATCCTAGAAGTTATGGCCCCTTTTGGTTATGGATTATAATCAGCCATGTAATATTTCGGGGTACCATGTAGCCTCGTTCATCTGGTCTCTTGCCACGCGAGAGGGAACTTGGTCGTGCCTGGTCGAGTACACAGGGCCCCCTAAACCCTAACCCAGACCCCTGATTAGTAAACCCCCTCCCCTTAGTAGGGTTTATAATAGAAATCCTAATATTTAGGAATTTAGGCCCTTAAAAGGAGGGGGTTCATTGGTCATGGGTCTGCATTGAACCCTAAACGCTAAACCCCAAAGCATGAAACCTAGATAAGCGACTTTGGGTACCTTAACCTTAGACTAGGGACTGGGCGTTTCTCCATGGGTGTGGTTGCAGGTACCTAGACACCAAAAGTATTTAGAATATTGGCCTTTTTGGCTAAAATTATATGGGTTCTGGGCTACTTTTCTACCTACTTTTGGGGTTCAGGTAGGGCTTCAAGGGAAACCCTGAGAGCTACATGCCCGCACCTGCAATCAAAACGAGCGCAACTCGAGACTCCCCTTGGTTGAAAATGCTCTGCCGGAAAGACTCCCTAGATTAACCTCCTTAAATCCCCAACATCCCCAGCTTCCATTTCATTTTCGATGCTATTTTTCATTTGATTCTCCATTTTAGGGGGATACTATAGTGTGAGTTCTGCAGCCGTCGTGAGACTATCACGGGGCTTCATGGCTCAAAGCGTTTCTAAAGTTGGGGTTTAGGGTTTAGGGTAAAGTGAGCAAGGCCTTGAGGGCATGACTGCAGTGCTTCATGAAATTCAGAGACTGTGTTCAGTTGCAGGTTGGAAAGAGAGTCCAGATGAACGTATGAAAGGTCGTTAACGCTGCAATCCCACTTCGGGGTACCCTACATCTTGGGGCTTCATCCTAGTGGGAACCCAAGAAGGCACCCCAATCTCGAAGACCCGGTTAGGGTTTGGGGCTTAAGGTTTAGGGAGGGCTTGGGTCTAACGTGTAGAGGGCCAAATGACATCCTATATGGCCCTGACATCCTCCATACACTGATCACATCCTATCCTGAGCCTTCAAGTCTTACCTGGAACCGCTTGCTTACATTTGAAAGCCCTAGTGACGATCCTAGTGAGCTGGAACTATTGGAGGGTGCGGTTGGGCCCAACATCGACACTGTAGCGCAGTAGCGGCTCATGGATATCACTTGGGGATGTCCCCCTATATCGTGTATATGGGCATATGTCTTCCTGTCTTCGTATTCATGTCCTTCAGAAGACAGTATCACAGGATAACGAAGGGATACAGAAGTTACGAGTACCGGAGAGGACGGATAGAAACCGCGCCATGTGTTGGCTCACAACCACGGGGTTGAAACGTAACATAATCCGAGAATCCGCGCAACCTGGTACTACGAAGCTGGAATAAGAAACATCCGCAAGAACGATCCCAAAAAACATGACTGTAGCTTAATGCTTATATTGATCCAAACTTCCTCCCCTGACCCTCCCTGATGCCAATCTTAATCTTCATCCATCAACTTAATTCATCCAAATCCCCAAATCTAAACCTGAAAGCCCAAATCCGTGCCATGACATGAGCTTTGACTCCTTGAAGGGGGCTATCTAGGGGATTAGACAGGGGATTATATAGGGCTATTTAGGAACTATGTAAGATTAAGGTTCTGTCGGGGGTTATATAGGGGAGTGCTTTACGGGTTATTAAGGGGGATACTAGGAGTATGGACATGTAGACTTCAATTTGTTGATCAGCTACAACATCCCTACACCCTAAACCCAAATCCTAATCTTATATATCCCTCAGCCCTGAGATAGCGCCCTGATCCCGGGGGGCTGGGCTTCAACTTGATCTGTTCCCGCAGCTGCTCGGCATTCGCCTCGCGATGCTGTTCAACACAGGTTAGGTATCCAGAACACCTAACCCCTACTAGGTCTAGAGGTTTCGGGTCGGAGGTTTGGGGCCATGTGCCCCCAAGTAAGGTACTAGGAGTGTCTTGGTGTAGAGCTTATGGTGTGTAATCGATGATTTCAGGTTTAGGCCTTTCAGAGCTTTGACTTTATGGTTCATGGCCTGGGAGACAAGGTATTAGTTGGACCTCCTTTTTGGGAACCGTATGATTAGGATGATTTTATCCCATGGTGACCCTAATAAAAGCGTTGCAGAGGTAAGGCAGGAAGGCTTACCTGGGGGCCATCTAAGGTGATGGGAAATGGTAGTTTCCCAAAATAAGGGGACCCCCATATAGACCCCAAAATACGATAGTCTTTATTATTGGGACCCCTAAAAAGGTACCCCTAATTTTGGGAAACCCCCAAATGTTGGGAGCTTGCCTACGTCAGCCTTGGTTTGACGGGTGATTGAACAAGTGGAGTGCCGTCATCATTTCTGGGTGTACCTTTCAAGGGAGTTATAGGGGTTATATAGGGAGATTTTGGGTTTAGGAATTAGGGGTCTCAAGATTTAGGGTTTAGGCTTTATGAATTTCTTACTGAAGCTTACCCAGAGGGTCCATGTACCCAATAATTAGGTACTTGGCTTTTGGGCAATAGTAATTATAGTACAGGTTTTGGGCAAGTATATAATTATTGAGTACTTGGACCCTTAGGGTTAGTAGGGACCACGGGAATGTAATCCCTATATACTCCCCATGAGATCTATTCCCTTAATTCCTACAAAGCCCAGTAAGGTTGGGAGAGAAGCACAGTCTAGGAGTTTGCATGGGTCGCATTTTCAGATGTGCGCCGCAGTTGCGTATCCCTAAGAGTCCAAATGCACAAGAAGTATGGCTTTAGTTACCAAAGACCATTCAGATTGCAGTGCTTGGGAGCTGAAACCCCATTGTTGGACCGTGGGAATGGTAGACCTCTTTAGTTTTTGCATGCTTTCAGGAGCTTTGGCGAGGCACCGTTTGGGCTCGTTCACGGTTAGAATTGAGCATCTAGCCCTGGGATTCAAGTCTATAAATAATACCTACATTGGGCCCGAAAGTCCATAGATGTTATCTACATTGGGGCTACTTGGATCCCTAGGCTATACATAAGGCTTTACCAGCCCTAAACCCTAAACCCTGGACTATACATGGGGCTTACTTAGGGTCATTGCATACTTGACTACAGCTGAGAAAGCTCCAGAACCACTCAGCCACTCGAGGGGGGTCCCCCCCAATCCTTAGGACCCTGAATTACGAAGCCCTGGCTGTCTACTTCAATTCCACGTACCCGGACCCCACAAGTACGTAGAATAAAAAGCAGCTTTGGCTATTTTCATGGGTCTGGAGCCATTGTGTTACCTACTTCTGTGCGCATACCTACGAGGCCTCATAAACGGCGACAACATGTACTGCTGCAGTCCTTGCCCAAAGGGCTCACCAGAACCTAAAGGATATGAGAAGATCCTAAGGGGATTATAAGGCTTCCCTAACGGGCCAAGTACAGTCCCAAAGCCATTCAGATTCTGACGTTTGGGACTCAAAACCCCATCATTTGGGTGCTTGAACCCGTTTGAGAACCCAAACCCCAACCCCAATCCCACCCAAAACTTTGAAAAAACAACTTTCGGCCCGAAAGCTTCACACTCTGCACCCGGAGGGCCTAGCGAAGCCCAAACCCCTGAAGCCCTAAAACCCGAAATCATAAAAGCCCTCAAGCCCTAAACCTTTCAACACCAGAAAACATGAACGCCAAAGCTCTAAAAACACAAAAGTCCCAACTTCTAAACCTACCCTAAACCCTAAACCCTTGAAACCCTTGAAACCCTAAAGTCCGCCTGGCGGGCTTTGCGTTTCGCCTCCACCTTGGCCTCACGACACATCAGATTTTTTTGTTCAGAGCTGCTGCTCTTACTTTTCCCTAAGGGTCCAAGGACCCAAATAGTAGGGGTTTTAGGGCCCAACTACCATTAATACTATAGTATTTGGGCCCTAAAGCCTTGTCATTTGGGTCCTTGGACCCTTAGGGTTTTGTGTCGCTCAAAATCAAGACCTGCCTAGTACCCTTAAGTGGGGACATTTGGCCCCTAGCGGGTACTTAGGCCCCAAGAGAGGGCAGGTGGAAGGTCTGGAAAAAACAAGGTTCAGGGTTGACCCTACGGGTAGATGTGTTCATATGAACGAATTATGGATGCCCAAGTCGAGGGTCACATGGGGGGTTGCTCTGAGGAAGTCCCACATTGGCTCTGGGTTTAGGGTTTAGGGATACTTAGGGTTTGGGGTTTAGAGTTCACGGTTTAGGGTTCACAAGCTTTTGGTGTAGGGTGGCGGGATCCCATTTTTTGGGCGAACCCAGATGTGGCATCGCACCACATGGTTTAGTCCCACGGACTATCTCTGACACTCTATCTGGGGTTTCTCCCTAGGAATAATTCAAACACATATGAGTAGTAACCCTATGATAGTAATATAACAATAATCATGACAGTAATCGTACCAGAAATTAATTGCTGTACTACGAATAATTTCAATAGTCACAATAATATTAATCATCATGGCAACTTTGTCTAGCTGACCTTTGCGAAATCGTCTGTAAAGGACAGCTGAAACTGGGTCTGGATTTGGTTTTGGTGGCTTGTAGCTTCCAAAGCTCAGGGGCTAGAATAAAAGTTGCATTGGCTTGCTGAACGCCGGCAGGTAAGCCTAGACTCCCTAAACCCTCAACCCTAAACATAAGCTTTAGGCTTCACGAGCTAGGCAACAAGGTTCAAGGCTTGAGAACACCATCTGGGGACCGGTCAGCTGTCTGGAATATTGCTGTGCTAGGAAACACGGGGATGCGTGGGCGTTTCCCAACACTAGACATGAACTAACATACATTCGAAATTCCATATTATATTGCTTTGGGACCCTGAAGGTCCGCAACCCTTTTAGGAATGCTCGGAATCATGATTCTCGTTTGGAAGACCGGCCCTAAACCCTGAATCGTGTGGCCTTGTGTTCTGCTACCCATTTTCGCTGCTCGCACCGGAGGGCCAACTCAATTTAGAGCTTAGGGTTTAGGGTGTAGGGTATATGTCAGGATTAGAAATGCTGAAAATGTTTGCACGGTAATATCAACAATAGCATTTGCACACTGTGACACAGCAAACAATGTCAGCAAGATCGACAATGACAAATGATGCCCCTGGTGGTAGTTGTGGTGTTCTTCTTCTCCGCGCTTGAAGGACGTGAACCCCGAACACGTGTCCACAAGTGGCATCCTTTATGCAGCCTGTGTTCTTACATATCTGTTTTTTGTCCACTTTACTTGTTGCAAGGAAATCATGCGTAACGTTAGTGTATGACAGGTGACTGTAGTCCTAGATTCTCAAACAACCCTAAACTACTGCGTAGTGCACGAACAGCAGGATGGAAGACTTTCCTGGAGCAGTGGTAGACATCGGAATCCTGTTTACATCTCGGGGTTCTAGTCAGCAAAGTCTGTCGAACAAGAAAAAGAGATACACATACATCACCCTCAACCCTCAACTCTACCCATACATCCCACCATAACCCTCAAAGTAGCCCGCCTTCTCCTTTGCCGCCAGCTCTGCGTCCTGTGCCTGCAGCCGCCGAAGAAGCCTGGCTTCTGATACGTGTAGCTTTTCGGGAGTCGGCTTTGGGGCTTCGGGCCTTTCAGGCAGTTAGATTTGGATAAGCGTTCCCCCTTACCCAAACTTTTAATCAACCCTAGCTATCGGTGGATAAGGTTGAGGCGAAACCTTGAAGGAGGGTGAGGGTGTAGTGGGGTAGTAGGGGAACCCGTGGGTTCTTTTGACAGGGGCCCCATGGCGTTCCCTGCTAGTTTGAAGAGTCGAGGATTGGGGCAGTCTAGAACCCCCCGACCCCCATAATATTAAGTACTCCCAATATATATAGAGAGAGAGAGAGATAATCTTGAAGACTATGAGCGCTTCATAGTTCTCACCGCCACGTACTGCTCTCAGACTTTGCGAGTGCGTGCCGTCACTTCTTGCAGGCGCAAGCGTAGTATGGGTGAAGGAGGGCTTAAACCACAAAACCCCAGAGGGAGAGGGAAAGGCAACCTACACTATAAACAGGCCGGAGCTGGGAAGCAGGGAAACTAAACCCCCATGCTAAATGGAGGGGGGTAAGGCTGCCGTGCATCCTGACAGGCACAAGAGTGCGAAAAAGTATCAAGAACTGTCTGACCTAAACCTAAACCGTGTGGCACAGTAAGGCGTGACGAGACATGTCAAAAAGCAAGTGTCCTGGCAACAGGGAAGATTTGAACCAATCCCTCATACTGTGCCGGGGCCTACAGGAGCCTAAACCCCAACCGAAACCTAGGGTGGGGAGGCTTGCGTATGCAATGCCAGAAGACAATGCGACAAGTGTATGTTGCACACGAGGATGCTCGCGGTCTTAGGCATCCTTGTGTCGATCAAGGCGAATTCACTCACGGACTTTGACAGCCCACTGGATTATTGCCTCGTCGTTCCTATGCCTCGTTGGCCATGCCAAACGAGCAGCCATGCTATCACGCGGCCTGGCGCAAGGGGGCCTTTCCGGCAGGCCTGTGCAATGCCATAAGACATTGTCAGTTGTACCGGGAGCTTTGTTGCAAAATGGACAAGTGATGTCCCTCGCTTGCGGCCTAGCAAAAGCCGCAGGTGACCTCAGCGCCCCACACAAGAAGTGTTGACGCCTCGGGCAGTTAGCAGGCAGGTCACGGGCAAGCTTGCACCGCCTAGTGCTGCAAGGGGCATCCCTATATATATATATATTGTGTAATATACCACAGTGGGAGTTTTTAGTATTAGGAAGAGTGGTGGTGTTTCAGGGGATTAGTCCATGCCATGGTCATCCTCATGTACTAGCCAGAGCCTGTCAAAATCCAAGTTTGCCGTTGTAAACACATAAACTGACCCTAGGCGTCCAAGTCCCCAAACATAAGGGTATCCGGCCCGAATACCATTGAGATTATAATATGTGAGACATACAATCCCATTATTTGGGCAATTTTACCCTCAAGGGGATATACCCTCAACCCTACACACATGACCTCTATAAAGCCCGTTGCAGTCCAATGGTGCCGATGTTGCTGCATCTCCTCCTCTTTCGCCTGCTTCTTTCGAAGCTCGTGCTCCTCGTAGGGCTCAGAATGCAGAGTCGAACATTACCCTATAAGGGTTCAATACCCAAATAATTATGGCTGAAGGGCCCAAATACCATTAACATCATAGTATTTGGGCCCTGAAACCGAAACCTGATTATTTGGGTCCTTGGGCGTTTAGGGTGTTGTAGGCGTTCTGTAAGGGATATATGGAGATATCTAAGGATACATAGGCATGTTTATGCTTCGCCCAAGAAACATGAAACCGGATGTAGACCCCTTTACAAAGGGCAGTCTACAAAGGGATGATTTTCGGGTCTCGTTATAGTTTTGGGTGGCTGACATGTTCTAGATAGGGCGCACTTCCAAACCAAACCCTAAACCATGCAAACATGGAACCTCATGTAAGCCAATGCCAATCGGCCACTTGTCTTTGCAGAGCGCTTTTAAGGCTTTGGGTTTTGGGCAATACTTCGAGGGCCCTTGTTTTGGATTGGAATTATATAACGAGGAAAATCATGGACATCCCGCATGCAACGCCCTAAACCCAAGAGTTTTTCTGCATCCCCAAACGTGAAGCCCACATCTTTCCACCGTAAGCCCTATGAGCCCTTGACTTTGCTTCCACAACTTAAGGGATTTTGGGCTTAGGTGTTAAGAGCTTAGAATTTCGCGTGTAGTTTAGGGTAGAAGCCCCGCAGCCCCAGGATGCAAGCCCTAATTCCAAGTCCAGGCGATACCTTCCAAACATATAAGCAATCATTTATCTGAACTCCTTCAAAGGGGATATCTAGGGGATTGTATAGGGGAGTATTACACGGGTTATTAAGGGGGATGCTAGGAGTTTGACTGTAGCCCATACAACAACCAAACCTCCATGTTGACCTAGAACAACAATAAGGACATTGTCAGTATGAAGAATACAGCACCAAATATGCTATGCAATATGTGTATACAAATGTACAAAATCATAACATCAACCATAAATGAAAACTGACCTAGAAAACTGTCTGATTAGACACATGTGCCAAACTATGACGTTTTGTAATATCTACATATATATATATATATAAACACACACATATATACACCTGTATGTTTCATACAAACATGAAAGCAACCATGCCATGAACTCTAGTTCCTCAGCTGCATGCAACGCATTTAAAGTCAAAGCCATGGGCCCCTTACAAGGGCCCTTTGTCTTTAGGGCGGTCTAATGGCTTACGGGTTTCATCTACGGTATATACTAGGCCATAAGGAAGGTTTAGGGTTTAGGGTTACACTACACTAAGTATTTACATGCATAGTGGAGGGCCCATACAGGCGGCACATTGTGTTGAAACAATCACAACAAGCTGGGATACATGAAATACCCCCCCGCCCTGCCAAGGTTGTCTCGAGACCCACTGAAGGTTCGGGGATCCTGGACATCCATGGGGGGTCCACTTGGAGGGGCAGAGGGACTTAGTAAGTAGGTTAATGATGGGGATAACAGGGGTCAATGTATGGCTGGGAGAAATTATCAACCTACATATTAAGCTCCCTCTGACCCTCCAAGTTGGTTTTAGGGATTGTTTTGGAGAAGGGTCCCCAAAGCACCTCAAACCTTGAACAACTGAACTCGCCCATGAAACAATGCACCAAATACCCGACAAAAAGGAATCCACGCTTGCACCTAGACCTGAAGAGTAAGATCCAGAGAACATCGAACCTAACACCCTAACATTTAAACTGTGAGCCTTCTGTGTCCTCCTACATATACATATAGCCGTTCAACTAGTAAACATGTATCTCTCCCTACATCCCTATCAGAACCCCAAAGCCTAAACCCTAGACTCCGAATGCTACATCCTAAGCCCAAACCCTGAACCCTAAACCCTGAACCTCGAACTCTAAACCCTAAACCCTAAACCCGAAACTTTGCAACTCATCCTGTAGCTGCGCTTGGATGTGATCATGGCTGGCTTTCCTGAGGACAGCATAATGCAGACTACTCTGTTGTTGGGGGGGTTAGGGTTTAGGGGGTTTAGGGTTTTGGGGGTTTAGAGTTTAAGGGTTTAGGGTTTTGGGGTTTAGGGTTTTAGGGGTGTAGGGTTTTGGCGGTTTAGGTTTATGGGCTTAGGCTTTTTTTACGGGCTCAGAGTTTAGGACCTAGGCTTAAGGGCTGACACGTCTCGTAGGGGCTTATGAAACGATGGAGAACCAGCCGGAAAAGAAGACCAAGAGGGTCCATATAGACAACTATTAAATCTGGGTCCATCTCTACAGGCGTTTAGGGTTTATGGCTTAGGGTTTAGGGTCTCATTTGTCTTTTATACAACCATTAGGGAATTAGGCCCCCAAATACCAAACTTTCGAAGGAATTATGGGCCCAATTCCCTAATGGTTATGTTTGTGGACCCTCTGGAACATGGAAAACAACATGTGCACCGTTGACATGCGGGTATTTGATGTGGATCGAATGCGGGACCCAGTTGCTTGGAATAGGGTTTTGGCACGTATCATGTAGGGGCTACGGCTTTGGGTCTTAGGGTCTTCAGGGGTTACATTGCGGGCTTCGAGGTTTGGAGTTAGGGGTCTAGAGGTTTACGATTTAGGGTTTAGTGTTTAGGGCTTACGGCTTTGGAGTGGTGGGCTTCAGGGTTAGGGACTTAGGGCTTTTGGGTGTAGGGTTTAGGGTTTAAGAAGGCACTTTAAGGGCTACCTCCAAAAAAACTGAAACCCTAAAACCGTGTTTGTTCTTGTTGTTCTGGGCAGGGGTGGCTACACAGGGCTCCTATGAAGTTCCTTTTGGGTAGTATACTATAACTCCTGGCAAAGTAAGAAACCAGAACAAACCCAAAAAGTAACTACATAGGAGCCTTTGGGAACATGCCCGAAACAAGCCATTGTGCATCCGATTTGCCTTCATAACTGGGCCCATTAATAAGGGGGATGTAGATTGCTTTGACGGCGCTACGGCTTTCAGAGTCTTTGCATTCTAAACTCGAAAGTTTGACTTCAACTGCGTCTGCGCTGCCAATCCTCATGAATTACCAACATTATTCCCTCATAGCCCTAAGATATAACCGTGTAATATCTCCTTACCATTATACCGCAAACCCGTATTCAGAGCATGCCCCGAGGCATGCCGACCACCTAAATCCGGAGCTCTTCGCAACAGCTGGCGTGCCCTCAGCTTTAGAGAAGTTCTGGTAATGACGTGGCTTGCCGGCAGCTGGAGCTAGAAATTGCTACAAACTCCCTACCCCTGAGGGTCCAAGGACCCAAATAATATGGTTTTAGGGCCCAAATACCATTAATATTCGCGCCAAAACACCAATCTTGAAAATCAGTTTCCCTAAGCCCCAGCACCCACATTCCCAAATACTATAAAGTTAATGGTATTTGTGCCCTAAAACCATATTCTTTGGGTGCTTGGCCCAAGCCCCACAGCTGATATCCAAAGGCCTCATTCTCTAGATCCTGAACCTCGGGCCAATGACTTACGGGGTTGGCTCTAAACCCTAAGCCGTCAATCATAAACTGCAAGCCCTAAATCCTAAACTCTAAGCCCTAAACCCTTAACGCTAAACCCCACATCCTAAACCCTGAACCCTAAGCCCTAAACCCTAAACCCTAAGCCCTAAACCATAAACTCCTGAATCCTAAACTCTAAATCCTGATCCCTAAACCGCAAGCCATGAATTTGGAGTCTTAAAGATGGCCCGTGTGAACCTGAGGCGCAGGCTTCAAGTCCTGTTGGGCCAGGTTTAGGAAGGGTGCGGGCATTAATTTTGGGGTTGGGGGTTTAGGCTTTAAAGTTTGCATGAATTTTAGGGTTAGGGCCAGGGTTTGGGTTTTAACGTTTGCATTAATTTTGGGGTTGGGGTTAATTTAGGGTTAGGGCCAGGGTTTGGGCTTTAACGTTTGCATTAATTTTGGGGTTGGGGTTAATATAGGGCTAAGGCCAGGTTTCTGGTTTTAACGTTTGCATTAGTTTTGGGGTTAGGGCCGGGGTTTGGGTTTTAACGTTTGCAGTAATTTTGGGGTTGGGGTTAATTTAGGGTTAGGGCCAGGGTTTGGGTTTTAACGCTTGCATTAATTTTGGGGTTGGGGTTGAGGGTTTGGGCTATAACGTTTGCATTAATTTTGGGGTTGGGGTTGAGAGTTTGGGCTGTAAAGTTTGCATTCTTCTTTGGGTTGGGGTTGAGGGCTTAAAGTTTGCATAAGGAGCTCATCTCATCCTGAACCCATGGAGCATTTGATTGCAAATCGGTATGTGCTGGGTGCAGAACATGGCCTTAAACCCCAAGCCCAAAGCCTCACGAGATTCTGCAGGTTTTCGTC
Organism: Symbiodinium pilosum; assembly: GCA_905231905.1. Classification (NCBI taxonomy): domain Eukaryota; class Dinophyceae; order Suessiales; family Symbiodiniaceae; genus Symbiodinium; species Symbiodinium pilosum. The sequence continues at coordinate 13,315 of CAJNIZ010001274.1, read as the reverse complement.
TTATCTACATTCCGCAGAGAATTGGGATCGCAGCGGCTGAATCTCAAAGTGGATGTCTTAGACTCTTTGCTGTGGGGCTTGAAGAAGGGTACTTCCGCTTGTAGTCATTGCTTCTCTGATTTAGAATTGAGGGTTGGATATGTAGCCTTTTAAACTCCGCTAGGCCCTAAACCCAAGTTGGAAATTCAGGACTGCTTCTAGGCATTGCAGCATGTTGGACCCGGCTAGGGTGTGTCAGGATGAGCGCTTAAACTAGCAGCCCTCAACTCATTCAACAGCCCCCAACATCCCCAAACCCCTAAACCCCTAAATCCCTAAACCCCTAAACCCTAAACTCTAAACCCTAAACCTCAAACTCTGAACCCTAAACTCTGAACCCTAAACTCAAATCTTTGTGGTTGGGGGCCGAGATGTTCACAGCTAGAGGGATGAGGACTTCTGGGAGTTCAGGACTGAAGGACTGACGGTAATGCTGTGGAAGGCCTTATAAAGGTTTACCCCAAGGCTCTGAGGACTCATGGGTGAAGGAATTAGGGTTTAGAGTTTAGGGGTTTAGGGTTTAGGGCCTAGAGCTCCCAGTTACCCAAATAGTAGGTTACTGGGCTATGTAACTTTAGGCTAAATAGAACCCAGTTCCCATTCTTTAGGTAACTGGAGGCCTAGGGTATTACAAAAATGGTAGTTTCCGTTTATTTTCCGTTCCTAAACCCCAAACCCTAGAGCGCTTTGATGTTGGGTGAAATCGGAGACTCTGGCTGACGCGTCAGAACGCCTGGCAGAGCCAATGGTAGAGTTTAAGCTTACCTACAGTAACAGTCTACGCCTACGAAAGGGACAACCTTCCATTGGTAAGAAAGGGCGGAGACACACAACTAATTCGTAGGTGCAAGGAGATTTCTTCTGCGCTGCTGCCTTCAACCCTAAACCCTAAACCCCTAAACCCCTAAACCCCAAAACCAACTACCGCATGAGCATGAACCGTGAAGGTCTCGGTTCCTCTGACGATTACTTGGGGCCTTTTCATCCGTCCCGAGCGTACCCGCATCTTGAGAGAAACATCTTCCTGTGCATGCGCAGCACCTCAACTTCTCGATTGCTGAACTACACACCCTGAGGGTCTAGGTATCCAGTATTTCGGTACTTGGATTTTGGGTACTAGTAATTGTAATTTGGGTTTTGGGTAAGTATATGATTATTGGGTACTTGGACCCCCAGGGACAGATGTCCAAGACGCTGTTCTGAGGCATTGCAAATGCTTCGAAAAAGCGAGGGCCTATAGTAGCCATGCACGAGTAATGTTGAATGAGCTCAGCAGGAAGCCGAAACTGCAATTACTACCTAATTGCTGTATGTATATTGTATTCCCATATTCCCTACTACACCCCCCCAAGTAAGATACAACTAATGCTTTAGAAGTTCGATGGCCGCGCTTTCTAGCCAAACCCTCAGTTCACGTAAATACACACGCTGACCTCTGAAGCCTGAGGTCAACCCTCATTCTACTGGTGCTTAAGGGGGAGTGGTTTAGGGTTTAAGGCTTCTGCTAGAGAACTTAAATCAAGTTACCATAATATGGGTATATAGCAGATGATAGGGTTTCCTTGTCATCCTTAACACCAACTGAGTAACCAACATGGGCCCGTAGGCCTTTTAGGGAAATTCTAAGGAGCCTGAAAATACATATAACAAGATATATAGTAGTTTCCCCAAATAAGGGACCCCAATATAGACCCCAATATACTATAGGGACCCCAGAAGATACCCCGGTATGCAAGGGTTATAATCCCCCTTAAGTAGATAGAATATGGCTTTGGGTATATTATAACAAGATCCCCATATACCCCATATTCTATCTACTTAAGGGGGACTTTCAGCTAGAAGCACCGGCCTTTGTACTTGTAGATGACGGATGGCTTCTCCAAGTCGGTGGGCATTTCGCCATCCAGGCGTGGGAACACTTCCTTGCCCAAAGGATCCCAAATACCTATGTGGTATATAATATAGGATGTGGGACGCAGAGTTTAGGGTTTAGGGTATACAGTGCAGTTTCTATACTAAGAATTCGCAATCTTGTTTGGGTTACTACACTCGGTGTAGGTACTTAGGATCCTTGGTGTTGAGTCTGTTGACTTTGCTTACGGCGTAGTTGAAACACATTTTCTAGGAGAACTTACCCTGGGAATCTATGTCTATGCACCATACCTACTTTGACCTAAACCCTAAACCTTGATGTGCTGCAAATGTTGTGCCGACTTTGGGCTATATGGGTGGTTGTCAAAATTATGGTCCCTTTTTGGGTACCCTAAATATTAGGGGCCGTATTAGAATAGGGACCCAAAAAGGGACCATAATTTTGACAACCACCCATATGG
>CAJNIZ010001273.1:219-29452 GCA_905231905.1 Symbiodinium pilosum | reverse complement strand
GAGGGGGAGGGGTGCGGGGCAGCTCGGTTTCCGTCTAACCCAGACCCCTGATTAATAAACCCCCTCCCCTTAATAGGGATTATAATAGGGATCCTAATATTTAGGCCCTTAAACGGAGGAGGTTTATTAATCAGGGGTCTACGTTATCTAGAATCTATACGCAAGGTTGTGACTGCCTGCCGCGTGCTGTTTCACCAGTGCAAAAAGGCGCGGTAATATGGTACAGGCCTCCCATGAGGAACCCAAGTACAATCTTGTAGATCGGGAGATCTGGTATCCATGTATGCATCCAAAGGTTATTGTGCTGAATAAGGGGGTGGGCATGTGATCGTAAGGATAATAATTCCGCGAGGTATCAACTTACCTGCTGATACTAAAGTTTAAGGAAATCAGCTCGTGCAAAAAATACGTTCAGGCTCATGTATATCTGGGACACAACCACTCCTCTAAATAGCGACTGCCAGAAAACTCTAGATCTGGGAAGGAACACGAAGATCATCTCCATCCTTTTCTGAGAACCCAGCAGAGGCCAAATTGGGAAGTACGACCGGTTGGTTGCAACTTGCTTATCTGTGGCCAAGGGGCATGTTCTCTTCGTTGAAGGCATCGCACTTCCTTACAGAGTGTGAGGGAAACCGACTTGCATTGGTCAGCATGCTTGATGCTACAAATACACCAGTCCAGTCATACGAGCCTGTGAATTTAATAGTATGGGAGGATGCAGACCTGGGAAATACCCACCTCGAGGTGTGCTTGAGCTGACATTGCATTTCAGAATGAAAGAGCCAAGCTTCGACTGAAGCCAGCCGCTAGCAATGAAGGTCTGCTGGAGGTCATTCAACTGCTGCAGGCGGACGCCTGCATATGCAGTGTGCAAGGCGTGTGACACCCTCACAAGATTCGTGTCTGCGGTGAACCCCTCTGCAAGCATCCTTCTCTCTCCTGAAGACGGAATGAAGAACCACTGCTTAACGACTAAGAGAACAAAAGCGAGATTTAGCTGCTTCCAGTTTCTCTGGCACTGACAAGGGAAAAGAAGCTGGACTTGGCTATGATGCGATTGTGATCTGCCCGGCCCTTTCCTATATAATGCGCTCAAGGGAACCAGGATTGCTGCTGCTATTATACTGGCACTAGTTACAGCGGTGAGTACATGTATTCAGCCGGACATGGCGCAAGTGGAGATGGATCTGACATTCAGGTTTGACTGCAGCTGTTGCCTTGCCGTCTTCTACTGACCCGTCCTTCACCCAAACAAGCTTTCTGCCTCGTCGCGCGTACGGAACAGTCCGCGGCCGCCTCATCGATGTTGGTGCGCTTCGCAGCTTCCTTGCTTTTGGGCACGCAGCGAAATTTGACTCTCATGGAAGTGCATCAACAGGACACCCTACACAAATCCTTTACAGAAGCCTAGCAAATACCTGATCAATGTATGAACCACTGCCTAACAAGCTCGTGCTGAAAGCCACGTACTCAAGACTCCAAAAAAAAATCCTGCTGCCAATTCTGGAAACCCTTCGCAACCCTAATGCCACACACAAAATAAGGACAGGCTTTGTCGAAATCTCATTACCTGACAGAACGTGAAGGAACCACTTTGAGGAACTTCAGCAAACAACAACCCTTAAACCCTAAACTCTTAACTCCTAACCCTGAACCCTAAGCCTCTAAACCCTCACACCCCTAACCCTGAACCCTAAGCCTCCAAACCCTTAAACCCCCAACCCTGAACCCTAAATTCCTAAGCCCCCGTATCAGGCCAAGTTTCTGGTCGAGCAAGTTGCGGAAGTTTTGTCGGCCCAAGGTAGGGCGGTCCGCCATCCACTCCCTGACTGGTTAAAGGGATGATCGGGGTGATATATGGGGATAGATAGAGCTTAGGGTTTCCCAAACTTTGGGGGAATGGGGGTATAAAGAGATAATGAAAAAAAGAGAGTGGCAACTACTATTTAGGGTTTGGGGTTTAGGTTTCCCAAGATCAGGGGTACCTTTCTGGAGTCCCCATAATGAGGATTGACTGATTGATTGGTTGGTCAGCCGGCTTATCTCGTATGTCCATGCACCCGCAAGAGGGCATGACATAGTTTTGGACTGGACGGCATGGTTGCCACCAGAGGAAGAGTCAAGTCAAGTAGGGGCATAAGCAATTACAAGAAGCTTTGTAGGCGCTTCGCGGGCATCTTCGTGACCGTTTCACGTTTCGAGCTCACTGAGCAGACAACTGGCAGCTTCCCTGTTCTAGTTATTTGGGGGTTTCCCAAAATTAGGGGTACCTTCTTGGTGGGCCCCCTATTAAGGATGATAGTATTTTGGGGTACTATATTGAGGTCCCCCTATTTTGGGAAACTACCATTTAGAGATTGTTTACTAATGAGAGCCTTTAACTCTTCCTCACGGATTTTTCTTCCTACTGCTACAGCAGTACAATACACTCCTACTGCCAGGCCTAAGGTCCAAATCCGGTATTGGAGCAGATCCCTGGAAATTTGTTGTTACAAAACCCAACAAAAAATGCCTGGCCGCTGAACAAAAAATCAGCAGTCATCTCTCGGGGAGATTTCACATTGCACGTTAACCAATTTGTCAGGTTGCCCGACCTCAAGAACTTTGGAGGCTGTAAGGTTTTGCTTTAGACGAAGACTTCAGGATTGAAGCTAGTTGCTTGACATCGTGAACTCAACTGTCCAAAATATTGTCGGAAAGCATTGTGCTTTCTCCTAGGTCTTGAAAGAAGTCCAGCTTGACATGAGAGGCCCTTTGCCCACATGGGTCAGTGTATACACTCCCCGAACAAAAGAACCCCAAAAGCGCTCCAGAAAAAGGCTTCAAGTCCTGTCAAAAGGAGCATCTGGGTTCCGTGTTTAACTTCTGGATGGAGGGTAGATGCCGGTAACCAAACACTCTGACAGGGCCTGTAGAGCACACACCCCATGGGCAGGGAGAACTGGTAATCTGAAATTGATTTTATTTGAGAGTTCCAACTTATACACCCTACAAACTCGAAAAGGAAGCTGCGGGGATTCTGAGCTTTAGGTTCAAGCTTTCCAGGGGCTGCAGAGGCTCTGAAGCGTTTATGCCATGGAGGCGGGCTACGTTGCTAAACCATAGTCCTAAACCCTAAGCCGCAACAGGCTTGCTTCGTCCCCGGTCGCTATGAAGCACAGCCCTGAAACTTAAACCCTCAGACCCTCGCCGAACACTGAACCCGTAGCCTCAAGTAGTCCAGACCCGGGAACAAGCCGAAGGCATTGAATGCGAACTTCGCCTCCATGTAAGGGCTTGGAAGCGGATTGCGCGAGAGCTTAGTCAAGGACTTTAGGATATCGTCAGCGTCCCGGGCACCAGGGCAAAGGGTTCATAAACGGAATTCCTCCGTTTGGGGCTCCTTGAAGGCAGTCATGCACCAGCATGAGATGCAATTGGGAATCCACAAAACAGTGGCGAGTACTTACAGACCCCAGGTTGGAAACTCTGTATTCTGTGATCTCAACATGGCACAGCTTCAGGTTGATGATTATGGGCTTCCTTGTGGAGAATAGGGCTCCTGTTTGGGCGGGGCACGTGTCAGGCGCTTTGTAGAGGACTCCTACCTTGGACTCGGCATCCTCTTTGTCCGGGTTTCCCAAAATCAGGGATACTTCTTTGGGGGTCTCCTGAATAGGGTCCCCCTGTTTTGGGAAACTACCATTTTAGAGTCTTGGATTTGAGGGCAGGCTTGGCGTTGTTTGTCTCAAGCCCGAAGTCGAACATTTGCAGGAGGACCCTTTGGGGCAACAACCTAACTTGGAGGATGAAAGAACAATTCGTTGATGCTACTGGGTGAGTCATCTTACAAATTGCTGGCATCTAGTGCGAGTTCTTCCAGAATCCAGAGCTTCTGGAGTCTTCCAGAATCCAGAACAAGACACTGTGAACCAGTATCCTCCCGCATTGACTTGCGAAGGCTTGACCGGATCAAGGAAGGTTCGTAGGTCGCTGGTCATGCTTGAGCCTGACGGGCTTGTAGGGTTTTTACAATCGGAACCTTGAACCTGAACCTCACAAACCTGAGCGTTATCATGCTACTTGAGAACGTGCGCAATCATGCGGTTTCCTAGCAGGGATCATATCAAGCGCTAAGAAATAACTATGTGATAAATACTGTGCCCAACCAAAACTCTAAACCCTGAGCCCTAAACCCTAACCTTCCGTTACTATTGCTTTTGCTACTGCGAGAACCCATTACCACGACTTACTCTCACGAATAGTATTTACCACTACAACTACCATCAAAAGGCTGCTCGGGTACTGTAACTGTTACTTGAGGGTCACGGGGACTTAGTAAGTATACTTACAACCCCTGTAAACCAGACAATAACCCAATTAATCCCCGTTATTAACCTACTTCCCAAGCCCCCCCCCCCTAACCCTAAACCCTAAACCCTAAACCCACGAGACCCTCCAAGCAGCGGCCTCGTGGAGATCTAGCTCCCCTGAAGCATCAGTGTCGCAGCAGTCAAAGACCTGGGCACTTGCCAGGTAGGCAGGGTTTAGGGTTTAGGGCATATTAGGAAACAGTGGCGTTATCTTAGTAGCACTTATAAGAGGAGGTACGTTACAACTCACAAAACTGTGGTGTTATCTATAATAATACTTATAGGGGGATAGAGGCTATAAATTCTTTGGAACTTGACTGCTTTGCTACCTGGCTTCACAGACTGCTTTCAGAAGAGCTCTATGCCTGCATGGAGGGCTGTACACGGTATGTATACAATACAGCGATCCGATACAATGACATAATTATTGGCTTACATCTGCACCCACTTAATCTACGTGTATGTATGTGCATAAACTAAAGCATATTTGAACCCGTGCATATGCATGTAAATACGATTGCATGAAATGATGTGGATAATATGCGTATAGAAACACACCTCGTCTTGATGAATCCTAGGCGGCTGTTCCAGATAGAAGCTTTCACGTCTTGCGTGTTTTCTTGATACCAACACATGTCATCATTTCGTGAAAATAATCCAGATCAAGAGTTGTCACTGTAACCCACATTTAATTTACCCGGCCAACTGTCGTATAGCAAAGGCACAACATCAATGTCAGACAAGTCGTCGTTCGCTGCTCTGCCAGCTGTCTTTGAACTCCTGCATGAAGCCACCAGCAACTCCGAAGAGGACCAAGACCAAACAAGAAGCCATTAATAAATTGTTGTTGATGGACCCTATTTACCCACATGACCTCTCCAGATCTCTCAAGTCCTACAGTAATCCCTTTTGCAACTCGGGCGGCCGTGCCAAGCAGAAATCACAGCCAGAGTGGGACAAGGAGACACCCAGGAGTGGCTTCATGCAGCAGAAACCGTTTCAGCAACGTGGACTTCTGGTACACTTCTGGTACAGGAAGACTGACTGGACGCGAAGCACTCTGCAATCCCCACACGTCCTGAGGCATGCTTACTGAAAGGGCTTCAAAGTACCACTTTGCCTTCACCCTTACCCCTAAACCCGCACTCTCAAACCTGGGGCGCTCCCGGAAATGGACACCACTCCACGGCTGAGCGTGCCCTGCTCCAGCTGCAGGTCATACCTTCAGGTTGTGGCAGAGACAGCTACTGTAGATGAAATATCTCACAAGAAGCACCGGTGAGTCCTGAAAGTGACAACTCGCGCATGACGCTGCTAACATCTGCATTGGGTCCCGGTAGTAGGCTGCACAGGTACACGTTGGACATGCGGGGGGTCCCATGACGTAGCATTCGTAATGTCAGTACCAGGTTGCCAAACAAGAGGAAAAGCCCCTGACGTGGTGCCTGCTCACACGCCCCTGATGACAAAACCTTAACGAGGCCCTCACCTTGTAACTTTGTTCCTGAGACCCCCAAGATGCGTGTAACGCTCAAGACGGCACAGCGCCATAAGCTCTGCGCGCCATCCTAATTTTAGGGAATCCTCAAGGAGGCCCCTTTTAAGGGGGACCCATAAATGAGGACTCCCTAGACCTCCCTAAGCCCCCTAAGGCTCCCCTTGAAGGAAACCGCTTGGCCGGCTAGACACATTCTACTCGCCTTATTCCTACATTCCAGCGCTGCAGCACCACCAAATAGAGCTGAGAACAAACATGATGAAGGGCTACAGCTTATGTTGGGTTTCGTTTGGGGAAATGTAATGGTTATATTGGGGTTATATATGGATGATGGAGAAGAAATGGAATCTACTATAACGGGTTTATCTGGGGTTCACTGGGACTATTCAAGACCATCAGCCCAAAATCCATCTGAGACCCCAGCTCCATCAGTGAGAACAGCTCCGACTTGGCCCCGCCTGCTTGTGCCTCGTCCGGAGGATTCCAGGTTCACTTCTCGAGAACGTAAGGGGACCCCAATATGGACCCCCAAATATACAAGTCTTGTTATAGGGACCCCCAAAAGGTACCCCTAATCTAGGGAAACCGCCATATCGAGTACTACATTGACCTATGGCTTTAATCTGTCAGAACCTGTGCCTCATGTCCTGAGGAGGGGAATCGCTCTCACACTCCTTCTCCTGCCCACCGCAAACCTCCAGAATGCAATGTGGGTCGTGCTGCAGGTTGCAGTAAACCCAAACCAGGTAATTTGTCCTAAGCCATGTCCCATGCCCACATCGCAGCCTCCACACGCATATCTTGAACCCAAAGCCCGTGTGTATAGCCAAAGGCTCAAACTCCTCCTACATCCTTAACCTGCTTCAGGACCAACATCATCCTGCATCTTACCAACCTGAAATGCAACAACTCTCCAATCCTCTAAACGTTATTTTAAACTTCTCGTCCCAGTTCCCGACTCGGCAGGAACCACAGGAAAAAAAGGCCTCTGGACTCAGCTGGACGACCACCTGGGCTAAGGATATGTGGTTAGCACAGCTACAAGGTGCTACTGGCGCTGAAATGGCTGAGGCCTTCATGTTTGGCTCGGCGCTCGGGGGTCGGAATTCGGAGAAAGGTGGCTATGTGAAGAAGGATCGAGCGGATATCGGCACCAGAAGTTATATGAGAACAGCTGTCTCATGGAAGGCTGCAAACTTATTTATCACCCCTCAGCTTTCTCTCCAAGATCTGCCATTTGTTCTGTCACGATCAAAAGGGTCCCAATTGGGGCTGGTCTAGAGGATGCAGATCTGCCGCCCCGCTACAAATCCCTGAGATTCTTCACAAGTGCCTGCAACGCACCACAAGAACACCCTCGTTGGCTATCCCTGAACTTTTTTAGCCCAGGAGTGAGCTCCATGCCTGATACCATGCCGCTCTTCTCCCTGAACCTAAACTCTACAAACAAGCCCAGCCACTGAGGAATGTTCCACCCGCGCGGCGCAGTTGAACTTCTCACTCCAGTACTCCCTGGGCTACGAGTCGGGTTGACCAGTCACACGTAGTGGTGATAGCTGACATGAGGTTTCAAGGCAATATGGTGGCATTCTCAGCCCATTATCGTCTTCACCCTGTCAGTCAGAATATACTTTAGGTGGACCCCCAACCCAGTAATAGTTAATAGTGACTTCAAGGGATAATGGTAACTATAGTAGGGTCCTCTTATAGTCCCATCATGCCACTATTACAGAATGGAGAGGTCCTCCTAAAATAATAGAGTCCCCCTTAAGTAGAAAGAATATAGGGTATATGGGGATCTGATTATAATATACCCAAAGCCATATTCTATCTACTTAAGGGGGACTATAATTGAATGACATTGAGCCTGTCTCCAATGGTTCTGAGCTTTAAACCCCAAACCCCAAACCCTAAACCCCAAACCCTATACCCCAAACCCCAAACCCTAAACCCTATACCCCAAACCCTTTAAACCCCAAACCCTAAACCCCAAACCCTAAACCCCAAACCTAGCAGCTTCGTGGCCCGTCGGCATCCTGCGGAACTATGCCGAGCTGCTTTGCATGCCCCGCTAAGTGTAAAAGGGGCATTCAGAAAATGGATGTCCTCCCTATGCTATACTGTACTGTACTTACTGTACTATACTATACTATACTATATTATATTATACCATACTGTACTATACAATACTATACTTTACCCCCAATACTAGAATATCTGTGCTGGGAGCTCCCAAAACCAGACCCCTCGTTTTTCTAAAGCTAAGATGATCCCACATGTGCTTTTGTCCTAGCCCGCGGGAAATGTCGTGACTTGACTGCCATTGGTCATGGCTCTCCAAAAATGTAAATGAGTGGTCTCTGTATGGGTGGTCTCCGTAGTCAAGGCTCCATTTTTAGCCCGCATTTTGAGGTCTGTGGGGAACACGCCAACATGCCCTTGCAGGCCGACTCTTCGCCGCAGATATTTTCCACCATCTTCATCCTCTTGTGTCGGAAGAGACTGCAAGCGATGGCAGCTAGACATCGCAGAGACCGATCTGCTGTCTAGTGTTGCTGACACTCTGGCATGTGTGGAAGACGCGCGTCTGAACCAATCTCTGAAGAGGTCTAGTGAGCTGCAACCCATACGGGCATGAGATGCCATGCTGTTTTTTCGGCGGAATTGCGTTTGAGGCAAGGGACACTCCTGGAACGCGAAGGCTGACAAACAACTCTAAAAGCCAAGCCTTCCGTGCTCCAACAAGTAGTCAGGCCTGCCAAGACCTTTAACAGCTAAATACCCTCATCGCGTAAATGCGAACCTCCTAAATCTCCACTCTATAAGTAATCACTCAACCTGGCTGTACCCCTACCCAGGCCCTCAACTCTCCTCCCTACTCCCTTTTCACCTAGTCCACCCCTGAAATTAAATTCCGCCATCACTTAGCGTCTGCTATATTATCGCGCACCTAAACTTCCAAGAGTCTAAGACCATAAACCTGTAACAAGATATAGCCTGCAAAGCCCTAGGCTTCCCCACAACTTTAGCCGCAGCCAGGTTACAAGTCAGCTCTTAGTTGGCGCACCTGCCACTCCTGAAGACTTGAAGGACCTAAAGAAACCTTCTAGGAATTAATTGAGTTAGGGGCAAGGGCTTCTGGGAAGGATTTGGTGGAATGGGATTGAGCATTTTCAGAGTCTGGGGTACAGAGTAGAGGGTTCCCGGATTGCAGGACGTGGGCTGATAAGGTCTCCAGACACGTGTATAGATGTGGAGTTCAGGCGATATGCCGGGGTTCTTGGGATTTCTCAAAAGCGGGGGCCCCTAAACACTCTAGGATATGGGGAGTTGGGGAATATGTAGGGGGCCTGGGGTCCTTTTTCGAGAGTATTTTACTGTGGGGCCTGTGACTGTGTTGAGAAACTCCATCGTCAAGCCCTAAACCCAACACTAAATCCTACACGCTAAACCCTGAGCCCCAAAACCTAACCCACCCAAAAATAGACCACGCGGTTTTCAGGGTAGGCTAAGTGATCTGAGTGTCGTTCTTGCATGCACAGGCTTTTCAAAGGTCTTGACTCCACTAGCTTGCTCACTAAGGAGAGACGACCTTTGAACAGAATCTCAAAGAAACAGGCCCTAAACCTTGAATCCAAAACCCTAAACTCCAAACTCCTATCTGCGCCTTGATACAGAAGAACAGGCCAGCCAAGGGTAGGAAAGGCTACAGGGCTTTAGTTAGGGGGTTAGGGTTTGTATATGGGTTATATAGGCATCATCGAAAAGAACATGGAAACCACTTTAGGGTTTAGGGAGACTGCTGTGTAGGGTTTAGGGGGGTTATACAAGGGTATTTGGATCATGGAAAAGAAAACGGAAACAACAAACATAGGGATTAGGGTTTAGGGGCCGGCTGGGTTCAACCCATGAACTCCAAACCAACACACCTCAATCAGGACGAAGTGAACGGCCTGCCCTAATGAAGCCACCCATGAGGGCCCCCAGCGTTGCATCTTTATTGTGCAGACCGGACATTCAGGGAACAGTAAGGATTGAGCGAAATAATACTGACTGTGGGGCAGAAAAATCATTTTGGAAGCAGACCCCGCTCTGCCTGAGCTTTGGCGGGTAGCGGCAGTCGAAGCTCGCCCTTGATGATGCTGCATTGTTTAGGCACGCTGGTTCAAGGTCCCTGCCTTTGGAGGTTTTGTGTTTGGGGGGTTGCAGGCATAAGTGTCAGGCCCAGGGCTTTAAAAAGGGTTCGATGGGTCTGAGAAGCCTGAGCTTCATGGGCCAACTGGTTGGCTTGCTGCCGGAGTAAGCAACTTCAAATTAGGACTTGATGACTTGATACCCTCAGACTCCGTTCAAGATCATCCCAAGGTCCAGCGCTTTGCCCACAGAGTGAGGAGTTTTCTTCATGACATGATCTAAACTCCTAGTATTCCCCTTAATAACCCCTATAGTAGTAGTTTAGACTATAGCTCACATAGGCTCTCGCTACTATAGCGGCTTTCAGTGGGGTGTGCGCAAGTTCTGGGGTCCTTGCTGCACAAGACATCTTCTTTGCCGTAACTATGCCCACCTGTAGAGACGCTCACCTATAGAGAAGGAGATTTCGCTACGTCTATCCTGACTGTCACTGTCTTGCAATACTACCGCCAGGAAGCCCAAACCTTAGGTCCCCACCTCCGGCTTGGGTGAGCTGCCGCGGCTCCTGAAGCAAGATTGGGGCCTGTTTTTGAATCCTCTTCAGACAGGCAGAAGCAGGGGTACGTACACCTGCAATGTGCTGCAAACGGGGCTTGGGGCACAGAGCTCAACGTCAGGAGGGCTGATCTCGATTATGAGCCCCCTGCCGTGCCTTTAGGCGCCATCTCTTTTGACATTTTTGGGTGAAGCGAATTGTGATGGGTGTGGGGTGTACTAGATTGTCGGTGCCTCTGAGGTTTGTACTAAATCGTTTAAGATGCGCACAGGGCCTGGGAGGCCAAAACACAGACCTCGAGCACTTTTGCCTCTCAGCAGCTTGGCCAACTGTCAAGACAAGGGTGTGACGTTCAACAAAACAACCCTGCTTCCGATTCTGATGTGCAACCGCTGCTGAAGTATGCTTGCCTTGCCATAGATGCAAAACCCAAACCGTCTCTGAGCTTAATGAAGCCTACGGCTAGCGGCTAGCGCGGAACCAAGCGTGCCAGCCCTGAGCATTGGCACGCAATTTCCCAAGCATCACCCTAAAAGCATGCAGAGGTCTTGAAATTGGCGTCTCTGCAACCTTGCGCCCTTCTGACATTGGGACCACACGGCTCGTGCATAGGCTATGGCTTGCCTCAGTCTAAAGCCCCTGGTCAGAACCTAAACCCTAAACCCTAAACCCTGAACCCTAAACCCTAAACCCTAAAAACCCTAAACCCTAAACCCCTTAGCAAACCTGTTGCTCCGCAGTGCCTGGATGTTGGCGATGAGCTGTCGGGGACCTCGGTGTTGCCACTTTTTTGGGGGTACCTTGCCCTAGGGATCCATGTATACAAATAGTCCCTACATTGGGCCCCAAAGTCTGTAAATATTACCTACATTGGGCTATTTGGATCCCTAGGGTTGCCAGTTGCTGCTTTTGAGGTCCAAAATCTGGTCCTGCAGATTCATCCTAACATGATGGGTGCTGCCCTGTTGATGTCACCTATCATGATTTACGCTCTTGTGCAGCTTTCAAGAAAGAAGCCTGAAGAATTGCAATCCTTGCGATAAGCCTAAGATGTACAGATGCCCTCAGCTTACAGAAGATGTCAGTGCAGATGGGTAGCCTTGTGCCAGCTATCCTTGCGAAATTCTTTCAATCCCTCAAATAACTGCCCATGAAACTCCACGTGTCCAAAGTATTCAGACTAGACCTGGACACGAAAGCTCCGCGCAAATTTCCACGCAGGCTGGCCCCGATTTCTGCTTCAATAGGTATGTGAACTCGTGACTGCATTGTGCCCACCAGCAGTTCCAGCTCTTGACCCTGCGTTCCGCGGTCTACCGCAGATGCACAAGAAGAAACGCAGGGCCACACGGCTACGCATAATGGCGCACGTCCGAGTCACGCTTTGCTTCATTCATCGGGCTGGCAAGCCTATGCACTAAATGGAGTTTTTCAGAATAGCTCGTCCAGCACGGTTACTTTCTGTCATGCTGACTGTCAAGTTGCCACAGCAGTAGGAGCTGGAGCATGGGAGATATAGTCGTGTTCAGGGCTTGAACTGTAAGCTTGGTGTTTCGTGACTGCGGGCTTTGGACGTTGCTTTATCCGCAGACTGAACCTAGTGGAAACTAGCAGTTCTACAACGGCACACGCAGGGAATCCTAGAACTTTCTCCGTCACACATGGTCAAACCATATGTAAGGCTTCAAAACTTTGGAATCACCACCATGATGTCTGCAGCGAATGACATCTATACCCCAAAAGATAGCCAAGCTCTTCAATGAACGACTGGGGAGGCTGCTGGGCTCTTGGAGCGTGCCTGGTCCGGCTTGGCCCACCTCAGAAGCTGCACGTCGATCTTGGCACCATTCTTGCTAGGTAGCATCTGAAGTATCGGCTGTCAGCCGTGTTCTTAAGAGAAGAAGTTCGGGTTTCCCAAAATTGGGGGGGTACCTTTTGGGGGTCCCTACATTAAGGACTATTGTATTTTGGGATCTATATTGGGGTCCCCCTATTTTTGGGAAAACACCAAGTAGTGTTAATTACAGAATTATCGGTTATAGATGCCATGCGGTGACACCCATAGGCGTTAATTGATGCAGCGATCGCCTGCCTGCCCTCAACTAGCTGCAGCTCCGACCCTGCCAAGCATCTCTCGAGCCTGAGAATAAGCTAATCCCACCTCCCCTCCCGCACCTGAAGCCCAAGTTCTGTATGTTCTGCACTGATGGCATATGTGTAGGTCCTCCTGCCAAGGCCACACAAACGAGTCACGCGCATGATGTTCTAATCGTCGCCGCCCTTGATACAATGCTTGTTAGTGGCAGTCTAGACACACAGATTACCTTTGATAGACAGCTGCTTCCGAACTAACAACCCACCTCTGTAGCACCACTTCCAACAAACCACCCAAGATGCCCAAGAAGTGCCAGCCTTCTAAGGGCTGGACGGTGCCAAGCGTGTCGGGCTTTTGGGTGGCGGCCCGGCTACCTGTCTGTCTTGCCTATTGTGAGTTAGGAATGAACAGGCTTATCTAACAACGGCCCCTCCACGTAACATGTTAACCCTCCTTGAGACTACAGCTTTTTCATTCCCTGCGAGCCCCAGCAACGACTTGAGGTGTAGTTGTTTGCAGTCGTAGAATGATAGGCAGTTGTGATTGCGGTCATAGAACGGGGTCTTTCGACAAAGGGATATCACAGATAGACAGGGCCAGATAGGATCAGATAGGATCCTGAAATGTCACGACTCCGGCATATTCTGTAGATGGGGCCATGAGGACGTTTGCCTGGGTTGCGATGAAGCTTACTCAACTCATAAGACACACTTTGACTTTTCCGCAGACCTCCGAATAGCTTAGGGCGTCGTCCAGATTGGTGGCATCAACCCAAAATATTCTGCACGATGATTCCTGCAACTTTCACAGCAGAGACAACTCCGAAGAACAAGCGGGCACGATGCCGGACATCTGTGAACTACCCATTCCCTGCCTTCTTGATACCCATCGTCGCGTTGCCCTTGACTTTCGGCTCTGGGACAACATGCGGAAGAGTGCAGCTTCGCGCATCATCCTTGGAGGGACCAGCATCATGGATGAAATGTTTTCGTAAACTGGGAGACGAAACCTGGCAAACATCATGGTTGTGCCACGGGTGACGTCGATAAATCCGCATCATGGCATGGCATCAACTCTTCAACCTATAATATGCATGCTTGGCAGGCTGATGCAAGAATAGTTGTCTGTAAGACTAAGTTTCTATGATGCTAAGAAAGCGACATTACAATGCCAAATACGTATGTAGGCGTGTGTACAGGCAGAAGTAAGGCTGCACCAATGTGAGGCTAGATGAATACGGAGGTAGAATCAAAAAACTATATAGCTTAATTGCGCCCACGAAGATCCACTTAGGGCCTTTAAACTCCAAGATAACTTATAACTAACAAATGAGCCCTAAGATGACTTACAACTACAATGATAATTTCATAGTAATAGTATGAAAGTCTGCATACGGCTTACGAACCCCAGGTGACTTACAACTCCTATGGCACTCCACGTACGGACTGTACCTACGGACCTACAGGTAGGGACTGTAACGCAGCAGTCCGTGCCTCGACATCCAACTCAGCCTCTAGTTCGGATTTCTCCTCCAAAGTTTATTGGTGATAAATGGTTTTGGGGCTTGAGGGTTAAGAAGACTTTGGCACTGCACATTTATCGTGTTTAGGGCTCCAGCTTGGAATTCTGGGCTTGAACCCAGCACCCGCCACCATTCTTGCAAGCTTTTCGCTTCAAGCTAAGTGTTTTGGGCCTCCTGCCCTTATTCGGACTGCTACGTTAGGTACGCTGCCGAGTGAATTGCAGCAATTTCAACACCTTGACCCGAGCCCGGAGCGTGGTAAAATCCCTGCTCCGAGAATCTCGTTTCGGAATGCCTCTAAGCAACCCTAGTAGGCATTACAGCGGATTATGGGATAATGGAAAAGAAAATGGAAACTACTATTTAGGGTTTAGGATTTAGGGTGTAGACCCATGATTAATACACCCCCTCATTCAAGGGCCTTAACACTAGGATCCCTGTCATAATCCCCAACCAAGGGCAGGAGGCGTATTAATCACGGGCTTACATTATCCGCTATGGAAACTCTGAGCGCCCCAAACCCTAAACCCTAAACCCCAAACCCTAAACCCTAAACCCTAAACCCTACTTTTCATCACTGCTAGCACCTTGAGGAGCTCTTCTAGCTGGGCGTCGACATCCTGCAAAGGACTTTTTGGGGGAAGCCTTGGGTGCAGTCAAGAAATAATAGGATGTTTCAGGATCCATTGACAGCACCCCAGAACCCTAAACCCTATATGATCCCATTTTAGTAGTATCCATTTTCTTTTCCACCATCCCTATGAAATGCCATATTATAATAGTTTCCATTTTCTTTTCCACTATCCCTACATAACCCCATATTGTAGCAGTTTCCATGTTCCTTTCCACTACCCCTTTATATAACCCCATGATAGCAGTTTGCGTTTTCTTTTCCACTATCCCTATATAATTCCATGCTATAGTAGTTTCCACTTTCTTTTCCACTATCCCAGATTGACCCCATATTATAGTAGTTTCAGCTTTCTTTTCCACTACCCCTATTTCACCCCATGATAACAGTTTCCATCTTCTTTTCCACTATCCCTAAATCACCGCGTTATAGCAGCTTCCATTGCTCTTTTCCACTATCCCTACATAAGCCAATTATAGTAGTTTCCATTTTTCCAGTATCCCTATATACTCCACTATAGCAGTTTCCATTTTCTTTTCCACTATCCCTACAAAACCCATTGGTAGTAGTTTCCATGTTCTTTTCCAGTATCCCTATATACTCCACTATAGCAGTTTGCGTTTTCTTTTCCACTCTCCCTACATACCCCAATTATAGTAGTTTCCATTTTTCCAGTATCCCTATATACCCCATTATAGCAGTTTCCATTTTCTTTTCCACTATCCCTACATAAGCCAATTATTGTATTTTCCATTTTCTTTTCCACTATCCCTATGTACCCCAGTATAGCAGTTTCCATTTTCTTTTCCACTCTCCCTACATAACCCAATTATAGTAGTTTCCATTTTCTTTTCCAGTATCCCTATATACTCCATTACAGCAGTTTGCGTTTTCTTTTCCAGTATCCCTACATAACCCAATTATAGTAGTTTCCATTTTCTTTTCCACCATCCCTATATAGCCACTTACAGCAGTTTCCTTCTTAGTTAGCTTAAGGCGGGAACTCGTACTCCCACACATATGGCAATGTCCCAAAATAGGGGGACCCTATAATATAGACCCTAATATACTTTGATCCTTATTACAGGGGCACCCAAAAAGGTATGCCTAATTTGGGAAACCCACACATTGTGAAACAGGCCTCATGCTTGCTTTCAATCTTTTAGCGACAAAAGTCTAGATCAACATGTTACCCACTGACTTTGACTACGGCTTTTAAATCCAAGAAGGGAATCAACACATAACGGAAAAAGCCAGCACAAATCCTTTCCCAGCGTCAGAACACCCCAGACTCCCAATCAAGACTTTGACGCTAGCCGCCCGCATCGCTGACCAACCTGGCCCTGCAAACAAAGGCCAGACCTCTGCAGCTTTGCCGGTACGGCCCCGAAGCTGTGCCAACTCCTTTTGGGACGAACACAGACGATAAATTACAGATACACATCAGGTCTCAGGATATTGAATGGGCTTCTTGTCCGCACCCCTAGACCATTATATATGTACACTATAATAACCCCAGTTTCCATTTCATTTTCCATTTTCTTTTCCATTTGATTCTCCATTATAGTAGTTTCCATTTTATTTTCCATTATCCCCAATATAATGATATTTTGGATCTGTTGGAGAAGGAGCTGGGCTCGGGAGACGTCTCTCGGAGAGGATGTTTCCACCACATTCACGCCATGCCATCAAACTCCTTGTTGATGAAGGTATTACACAATGTGGTACTAAACCATCAAAAAACGGCTGATCAAAACTAATGTCCCTTGATGGGGCACCCTAAGTATACGTGGCCACACTATACCAGAGGTGCAAGAAGGCCCACAAATTTGACAACATACCATCTATGAGCTACAGTCAAGTTTCCCTTAGAATTCTTGGACATTGCTTCATATTAGGGAATATATTACAGACTATACTCGCGACCAAGACACCTATATGTCCACCCTAAATTGTCCCTTGCTAGGCTTATTCTTGCCAATACCTCATATAATCTCTGTAAAAGCCCAGGTTCCCTTTCAGTTTCCGTTGAAATTCCATTCAAATTCCATTGCTGAGGTCATATGAGCGCCGGCTTTTGTTTATTACTTGGACCTTTTGCGGCATTTTGGGATCCATGGCCCTTTATCTCGTTCGTCTTGAATTTAATCTTGCATCTCCCTATCTATCTATCTATCTATCTATCTTGCCTGAATTCATGCACAGGTGTATGACTGTACGGCATGATCTCGTTCGCCATGTTGGAATATGTACTAGGCTCTCACTGCACAGGAAACTGTGGCTTATCTCGTTCAATCCGCGACCGTATCTCGTTCCCAGAGAAATGCTGAACCCTGATGCAAAAATACGAATGCGCCTAGCCTTCTAGCCTCTTACGTAAATAAATGCGGCTGCTCATATCCCTAAAGCCTGTTCGACTTCCTCTATATCCCTTGTCCTTCTCCACTGCGGCCTTGGACTCTACCTTCTTGATTTGGCCAATGCTTGGCCTTGTCCGATTTCTTGCACTGTGCGACGCGGCAGACAAAGTTCAGCTCCAGTTTGGTTATCTCTTTACCTACACCCGAAAAGTTGGTAAAATGATGGCCCAAGCCCCAGAAAAAATGATCCCAAGGCCACAACATTGTACATACTTAAAGGTTTTGATAAGTTTTAGCACCAAGGGGCATGTCTGGGGACCCAAATTGGATCGGGATGCTCCTGCAAAGCCAACCTCTAAACGACAACACGTGCGAGACATCGCTAGTTTACCCTAAGCCCTATACCGTAAACCCTAAACCATGAACCCTAAACCCTAAATTCTAAGCCCATCTGAACAGAAGGATGTGCATGCAAGATACTTGGTGTTTGCAGGCTGCAGATTATGGGGCTCTGAGGATGCATAGGGAATTTAACGTTTAGGGTTTAGGGTTTAGGGGTTCCTAGAATTAGGGATGAAGGTAGATGTCATGGGATGATGGAAAAGATGATGGAAATGACTTGTTAGGGTTTATGGTTGAGGGTTACCGGAATTCAGGGGTAATTACCGTTTGGGGCTCCTAGAATAAGGATTAAAATATGTTGGGGTCTATATTGGGGTCCCCCCCATTGTGGGAAACTACCAAGTGAAGTGTAGCATTTTAAAGTGCCTCGTTACAAGAGCAGCCATGCTGATGGTCGTCGCTCTCGCTCTGCAACTAGAGAGGCTTCTGGTTAAAGATCTACCCCCGTCAGAACAGGGCAACCCATATGAAAAGGACTGACTTTGTTCAAGCACATGATACATTCCAAATTGCTTGTTAGTACTGCCAGCGGCTGGCACAATTTCGGAGAGTCTCGCCGGACCATAGAACTTGTCTGGGCATGGGCCAATGCAGGCCGAGTGGCGTCTCCCCTTGCTTCATTCGCTCTTCAATAACTTTGATGTCCTCCAGCTTCTTCTCCAGCTTCCTAATCCTTGCTTGACGAATAATGAGCCGGAGCATGAGATCCCAAGCTTTTCCTAGTTGCGACAGTCTTGCTAACAATCCGGAAAGCAAACAATGGCTGCCGTCCGAATACCCTTTTTCTGCTGCCGCGGCTCTCATCCTCAGTCTCTGCAAAATCCTGCTTAGTGCCAGCGGCCTCGCTCTCTTCCTCAGCTTGGATGGCCGGTGTTCGGAAAGGACGGGGTGTGTTTCACTCAAGCACGCTGCAGCTTACTACGGCAAAAGGTCTTCTGGGCCTGGTGACTTAAAAACTAGTCGTGCGCCATCTCACCCTCCTCTTGCTGCTTCAAATCATGTGGCGAATCACCCCTGACATGAGATCACAGGAGTAGTGCGTAGTGCAAAAGTCGGTTGCCAACTTGCAGTGCCCCTTAGAATTCTAAACGTGGCATCCCAAGTTGGGAGAAAGTGTGCAGAAAAGCCCCAACATAACATGAGCACATGTCAAACATCTGACAGGCTATGGTGAAGGAGGTGGAGGCAAGGGGAAGGGGAGGGGAAGGTTGGAGGGAGGACGGTTGAGTTGCAAACAACGACAACTGGTGTAGAAGCCTGAAAAATGACGAGGATCATTCTCACATAGCCCCCGTACAACTCAAGCAACTGCAGTACAATGCGCTCAACATCTTTCTTTACAATTCTACGATTGAAATTTGAGTGTACAGCTCTAGCCGACACAGCTGTTGGATGCAAAACTTAGCTTGACGCTATATGCCCCGACGTGGTCGTGTTCAATTTGATCCTCCGCTCTTTGAATTAAATAAGTCCTGTACACTAAGCCCTGTATATCCCCATAAACATGGTAAAAGCCATCTACATTAGAGCTATAGTCTAAACTCCTCGAATCCCCTTGATAAAGCCTATAGTCACAAACAAACCTATATAACCAGCCTTTTAGGAACCCTATGACAACAAAAAACCCTAAATAAGCAGCGTTTCAGGAGTTCAGACCCTAAGCTCTAAGCCATAAAACCTTGGTATCCCTAAGCCCTTATGCCTTTAAACTCTTGATATCCCTAAGACCTTAAGAACAAGGTTGTCTTTCATTTCTGCGCCGAGCGTCTTCGAAGTAGTGCGAACCCGCCGGCGACGAAGCCCTTGGAGTGCTAGGTTTGGGCGAGGCAGGCCTGGCTATGGATGAAAACCTATGTAAGCATGTACAGATGTAGGGTTTGGGGTTTAGGTAGGGATTATATAGCGATGATGGAAAATAAAATCGAAGCTGCTACTCAGGGAAGCCCAAGAAGAGGCTTGGGGGGGCTATGCAGGGATAATATGTATAGATATAGGGTTTAGTGTTTAGGGTGGTAGGTCTAAACATGGATAGATATGGGGGTATGGGGCTTAGATACGTATTCCCATGTATTTGTATATATATATATATTAAACATGTATAGATCTATGGGTATAGGGTCTAGGTACATTAATACATACACATACATATATATACATAGATACAGAGGGGGGATATAAGTGTATAGATGTAGGCGCATACGGTATAGGGACATATGTGTACATCTAGGTAATAAGAGGGTATATGTGTAGAGGTATAGGGTTCAGGTACACACACATACATGTATGGCAATGTGAGGGTATGTAGGGGTATACAAGGCTTGAACATCATGGCAAAACAAAGGCAAGGTAAAATGGAAGATGAAATAGAACTCGGGTTGCGTACAGAATTGTATAGGAAGTAGAGGTACTACAGGGGAGTGGAAATACATGTTTAGATACAGGGGAAGGTTGAGTTTGGGGGACTAGGTAGTCTAGGTATATAACTAATGTATATATGCATAATATATGTAAATGCATGTATGTGCATGTAGGGTTTCTAGTATGGGGATAGATGGGCATTCGGGATATTGTCAAACACGGAAAATGAAACGCATTACCAATGGAAAATGAAATGAACAAGGTGCTTATTTAGGGCTTTATGCGGATTGTAATGTAGGGTATGTTTAGTGGTGGTTTGTGGTCTAACATGTAGGACTTCTGGTCTTAGAGTGTAATGCTTTGCCTTTCTAGCGTAGGGTTTTGGGATTAGGGTCCCAGGTTTAAGGGCTGAAGGGTTCGGGTTCCGGGTTATAAGGTTTCAGGCACAAAGCCCTGCATGACCTTCTACATCTTAGTCTAGGAAACTATGTCACTACAGTAGCCCAGGGTGTACAGGGGGAGCCCGAACGCCCAAATCTTTGTAAATCTCTTAACCGCTTCGTCCATGCCCAGCAACACCCCCTCCAGGCCTCTGCGCAAAGGCAACGAGTGGCAGTGTTGCTTCCAGCTGCATTACATGCTACGATCATAGGACAGTCCACACATCCCCCTCAAATCTGACTTCTAACTTCCGTTCAGCATGCCTTGGGCTCAGAAGACGTGGCCCGCGCCCTTGGCCACGGCCCCGACCCCATCCCATGGCTCGCAGAGGGCTCGCAGAGCCGAACACGCCAACAGGTGCAGGGCGTTAGATTCGGAAGTCAGGGCTTACTTAGGGTATCTGAGGCTCAGGATGAAATAACAAGGGACCTGGGATACAGTTATAAGAGGTCCATGGTTGTTGCGGGCTGTACTCCCATCCTCAGGTTCTACGGAAGCCGTGGGCTTGAGGCGGCGGTGAGATTGCAAGATGAAACATTGACAAAGCTGGACAGACATGCTTGTGTTTCAAGTTGCGGCATGTTTAAATTCCAATCTGCCTGTGTCCAGCACAGAACCCGACATTGGTATGTGCGCTCAGCTTTTAACCTCAGGCTGCCACGCCTTCACATCCCAGTAGGTGATATCGCAGGCGTGGCCGTCATCCGTGTAGCCATGAAGCCAGCAAGCGCCGGAATGATGAGCCACACGGATCCAGAGACCTTTGTGTGCGTCTGCTTGTAGAGCGTGGCCACGTGCAACTTTGGCGACTGGGCTGGAGGCAAGGCTGGGATTCTGAAACAGCGAGCACCCACCATCCAGCCTAACTTGCAACGAGGCAGAGAAAGCGCAGACCTCCTGGTCTTCAGATATCTGCTCCAGGCTCTGGCAATTACAGGCCTGCATGCCCTCCTCGAGGAGCTGCTCGGCCTCCATCACCCACTCCAGCGTCTCTTCACGCATCCACGCATGTGAAGTCCAGGGAGCAGTCTCGGCCCAATTTCTGAAGCTCCGCAAGAGATCGAGGCCACTAAAGTATAGGAAAATGCGCGCTGCAGTGGGTACGGCGCAAGCCGAGGCGATGGTCTTCATCGTGCATCGGACTATTTGCTGGATACCCCCTCTCTCATCATCGTCTTCCTCAAGCGCCTCCCAGGGAGACTGCTCTAATGAACTCATAGCTTATCACCTTTCTCCCAGTTCCCCGGCCCGTCCTGCTTGATGGCCGGGATAAAGCGTCCGTCATACATCTCTGCCCAACCAACCTAAGCCACGCATAATCTGCTCTCGTCACAGCTGGGTGCTTGAGTCCATTGCTTCAGGTAGTAGGCAGATCAACGATAGAAGCCTCTATGCCGCTGGGTAGTATGTACCAGTACATTACGAGAAAAAAATAGGAATGGACTCTCAGGTTCAAACTTGGGCTTTGCCTTACGCATCCATATATACCCCTAGATATCCCTATACAGCCCCGTATATCCTACTACCTGGCCAGAACCTGCGTTTCCCCCCTAGCTATACCAAGCGACATGCGCAGAGTGTTCAGGATCTTGCAGAATTCGGAGGTGGCTCTTCAACTCCTTCAGAAACAAGAGCAGCTGGGAAGCCTGAAGGCGGGAGATGTTGGGTCGTTTAGCATGGTTGGTTGATTTAGCGTTTAAGGAGTAAGGTTTAGGGTTTCAGGGCTCAGGGAGGGATTACATAGATGACATATGCAGAGTCTGTAATGGATAAAACTGCAATCTGACACATTATTTAGGGATGGAACCTGCTAACTTGCTTAAGAAATGGAACCTGCTTTATTATGTAGGGTTTAGGGTGCACCTGTAGCTCCAAGTACCGATACAGTTTATGGAGCATACCTACAAAGCGAAGGGTAATATGGGGTAATTCCTGCTGAGCTGTAGGTATTTCGGTTACAGTTAGGGTTCAGACATGGTCTTCAAGGATGTAGGGCGCCCTAAAACTCAAGTTCGGGGTTCATATCCCTTCCCCCACACTCTCAAACCAAGCCCAACAAACGACCTAGCATGGTCAGCTCTTCGGAAAAGATTGTTGAGTGCCATTATTATTATGCTTCAAGAGGATCGGTTTAGATTTTCCAGTTTACGGTCCATGCTTGAACCCAGCTTATGCTTCAGGGTTTAGGGTTAGACTTTTATTTATCACGCAAGCCTCCAACTGCTTCTCCACGTAGTGCCTCACATCTGTCATTAATTGTGGCTCAGGTATGGAGCTCCCCAAGACCTTGGATCGGGACCAGGGCGCAATCGGGAAGGACAATGTTGAAAGCAGATTGTTCCCACCCGGAGTTACCGGTGATGTGCCGAGCCTCCCATTTTATACTAACAAGGACCATTCCAACATTCCTTCTGAACCAGAAGTTGTAGCTAAATTCTCAACATAAGGAGATGAGACTCCAGGAAAATCAATCTAAACCCAACAAGGGGGGGGCAAATTACGGCCGCACGGATTCCCTAAACCCTATAGTCCCCCTTAAGTAGATAGAATATGGCTTTGGGTATATTACGATAAGTTCCCTTATACCCCATATTCTATCTACTTAAGCGGAATTAAATATCCCCTATAAACCATGGTCATGACACAGAGGCTGGAACAACCATGACGCCTACGCCCTAGACCCTAACTCTTGGGGCCTGTATTTATGTTTAGGGTTTAGAGTTGACGGCATATATCTGTTGGGCACCTGGGGCTCCCACGTTCCCCCGAAGCATTTGAGCCTGGAATTCCAGGACTCTCTGTCTGGTGAGAGCAGCCAGCAAGCCCTCTACCCATCTGTACGCATGTGATTCCACGATCTAGTACCGCAACCAGAGTCCCCATATCCCAAACCCTATAAGGTAGTTTCCCAAAATGGCGGTACCCTAACACAGACCCCAAAATTCTGTAATCCTTATTATGGGGACCCCCAAAAAGGTACCCCCCCAAATAGCCCCGCCCCACTCCCTGAAAGTTCAAGTTGGCAGTGCTTTACTATTCCATCTTGCTCCATCATGCAAACCCTATCCGATCCTTTACATCATAGCAGCAAGGCCTCAAGCCAAAACCTTTGTCAACTGGCACTCAAAACATGAAATAACAAACATGCTGATCACAACAATAATGGTAACAATAACAATATGACAGCAACAATAACCACGGCAAAGATTATGCTGGCAAGAATGCTAAGAATGACATCCAAAACAGCACCAGCCCATACCCGCTTTGCCAAAGCAGCCCAGGTGAACATTGCGTTGCAGATGCTGAGCGGCTTGTCGGACTCTAAAACATGGCCTGAGCTAAGGGTTTGGATGCTGCGTATAGGGTTTTGGGTCCGTAGGGGCTGTGTAGATGTGTACACCTCCTGCGCCAAAATGGATAGGCAACCAATGAAACCTTGCCAGTTCAACAGTTGGCTCTCTTGCTCTCAAACACACCACAAACCGGTCTAGCGAATGGGAAACATACATGACCCGGCCTATTTCTGAGATCCGCCACAGCAAACGAACCCAGCCCTTGCACTTGATGTTGAGGGTGGGGCCCTACTGCTAATAACGAAAAGACAGTGTAGAATAGACCAGAAACCTTCACGTTTGCTTGGCGCTAGGATGACCTATCACTTGCATCTCCTTCTGCTCTTATACCGCAGCCAACATGTAAATATGTGCCGGGCAGCCAAAGCCGCCCTGCTTGTGCGGGGCATACTGCGCCTGCTCTTCAGGAAATATCACGTCGGGGCTTGGCCTACAGGGCAGGGCCCTGACGGGAACTACATCTTATCTTGTTTGTGGGGAGTGCCCTGGTGCAGGTCAAACAATGCTTTAAATATTAATATGCACGGCCTGGGTTACGGTGCCCAGCGGCAGGCGCGATCAGAACCGACTATCTTTATGCGCCCTTACGACCAATCAGTTCTGCAGAGCGGGCAAAGCTGCAAACATCTAACCTCCTTCTACGCAGCCAAACAGCTACAGATCGGACATGTTGCTTGGGGGGGGGTTCCAAACAGCTCACACGAAGAGCTGAGCCCAAGGAGACAGTAACACAGAGGCACCGAAGAAAAGTGTATGTTTCCTCTGGAAAGCTCCAACCTCGTGTGTGGCAAATGCCGCAGGCTTTGGCGCAGCAAATGCCAAACGTGCTACACATCCAGTGGGTGTTTCTGACCACTTCATGCAGTCGACACAGAGGCAAAATCGAAGTAGTTGAATCGACACGTCCACCCACAAGCATTGCACCTGACCTGTCAGCATTCAAAAGCCCACATTTAATCCCTGCAGACTGCCAACAGTATCTCTTTGCCAAGCCGTGTCTCCGTGAATCTGGGGGATACTTTCCAAACTTAGGATCCCATTTTTGCTTCCCAAAATACTAGGTGCCAAGACGCGCATTGCATCACCTGCAACCACGCCCCTGGTAATATAGTAAAGGCACGGCAACGTATATGGATGACGTGGTATTGGGGAGGGGGGGCTGGGGCAATTCTTAAGGAGGTAGACGATCATAGTCTGAGATCGCATGCGGTCCCAGTCCTGCATCGCATTCAGTATCGATGCTTCCAGTCGCGCCTGGCACTGGGGTCCACCGTTTCAAGGGTAAAAAATCAATCGCTTTCCCTGAATATTGAAACCCCTACCCCCTCGTGCTTAACTATGAAGGATTTTCGGAGTGAGGGCCTGTCCAAGACCATGGGGGAGGGCACTCAAGCCGAAGAACCCAACGCAGCCTGCAGCATGGTTGCTGACCACAACCCAAATCAATTTCAAACTCTGCCAAAGCCTAAGTACGAGTCACCTCTCTCTCAAAGCTCCTGCCATGAGGGTAGAATGTCAACCTAACTCACGCTAAGAAGCTACAAGTAGAATGGCTTATGCTGTTGTTGCTAATAAATAATCTCCATCAGTTGGAATTTTACTATTGCTGTTATACTGCTATACTTACTATACTGATTTTTGCTATTACTAGTCCCAAAGAAATTGCAATTTTTGACCATCAGATTTGTAACATCCTGAAGGAACGGAGTTGACCTGGAATCCCTGCGTTGCCTCGTATGCGCCAAAACAGGTCAGCAACAAAGGCCGTGAACTTGCAAGAAGCTGAACCTAGCTCAAAGTTGCTGTGTGAAGCAGTTCAAGCTTTCTTTATGAGTCTTCTTGGCAGGGTTCCGCGCAGCAAGGGTGGGAGTTTGGAGGTGAATCTCTTAAATCTCTGACTTGTAGTTCTTTTTTTCTGAAAAATGGATTTTTTGAACTTGCTCAGCCCAAGGTTGGGCCAAACTGTGGCCAATCTGCGAAATGCCTGGAAGGCTTTTGGGTTCAGGGCTTCAGGTATAGCCAACCACAAGTCATAGCAGCTGAGGCTAGGACCAGAGTCTGAATCCAGGGCTTCATGTGCACTGGCACGCTTGCTCCCAAACCTGCTCCAAGGCCATTTCTTATTGCAGGGACTCCTAAGAGCAGTAACAAAAATAGTAATACAAGCAATAGTTACCATCTACAATAACAATGGAAATTGGCCATGTGTACTACAACAAATATCATTTATATAAGCAAGGGAAATTGGCCATGTGCAGCGCGTGGATTGACAGCTCTGGAATTCCAGCCCAAGTTTATAGGTCTGATGCGATCTTCGGCGTTGGGACACCGCATGCAGGCTTCAACATAGCACGCGGATCAGCGATGCCCCCTGTTTCCATGGATTAGGGTTTTGAGGGCCGACTAAGAATTTGCAGCTGCATGTACTCTCCATACAAGGAACCCATCCTTTGAGAACCCCACGCCCTCCATGGAGTTGCACGTTATTCAACAATCCCTGCAGGTGGCCTGAGTTAAAAGCGCAGATGAAAGTTGGTCGCTGCAGGTGCTCAGGCATCACAGCTTCGTGCGCTAGGCAGGCGAATGTATAGACCCGGATGCCGGAGTAGGTGAGGACGGCCTTTCAGGTTGCTGCCACAGGGTTTAACGCTTGAAGGCTCGAGGTTTGGGGACTGGTTGGGCTTGCACGCCATGCCCAACACCCACACAGCGGCTGGGCGCCAGTGAATATGGTCAAAACTTGGCCCTCGTGCAACGCCTGCGCAACGGCAGTTTTGATACAGCACATCACTTTGCAGGCTCCCTATAACATGTGGCCTACAACATCTAGAAGTGACGCTGAGATTCAGGACCACCTTCATGTTTCCGCTTATGCCGTGCGCCTTATCCTCTTTCATCTCAGGTCCGACGAGGACCTTGGGCTGATGCCGAGTTTAGGGTTTAGCTTTAGGGTCATGGAAAATCAGTTTGGTAATGTGCATGCCCAAGAAACTAGACAGGTTTCTAACTTGAGCAGCCCTGTCTGATGCTTGTGGGACGGGACGCCTTGGTGTGGGTTATCCACCCTGGTTCGTCTCGGGACTTAGGGGTAGCGTTTAGCGTTTGGGTTTCAAGGTTCCAGTAAGGTTTGGACTTCAGAGCCCTATGTGGTTCTATTATCATTCTTAAGGGTGCGGAGTATGGGTCTGGGGCTGTAACATTGATTGCAAGTGGGTGGGGGGCTCTGTTATTATATGTTATTATTAAGGGAGCGGAGTATGGGTTTGGGGCTCCATCGCTCGCATCGTAGGGATTCCGGACGTAGGTTTTGGGGTTCGGAACTTACCCTGATGAATCCTGCGATCAGGGAGCTTCTTCTTCAGTTCACGCAAGCAGCCGAAAGGCAAAACCCTGATCCTAAACCCCATCATCACCCAACAAATTCCTGGTCCTAGAAGCCAGGCCCTCGATCGGTGAAGCTACGGGTGTAGAGCCCTGATATGGGTACTTCACAAAAAAGAAACCCTGCCACACTTTTATACCCCCCAAAACCTATACATGCCCGCGAAAAAAATCAGTACAGGACGCATAAGTTCGAGAACACACTGACCCCGAAACCCCTACCTGTAACCCCCACTTACCTGCATCTTTGTAGGTACTACCCGCCAATAAGTAGGCATTCTCAAAAGAAATGTAGGTAAGTGGGGTTACATGTACACCCTGACTTCAACGAAGCCGAAGGGCCACATCCCAGCCAACCTCCAAGGCCTCGAAAAGTCGCTGCCAGCCCCCTCGGCCCGGATGCTCTTTCAGGGAATGCGGCGTCCCATCTCCCAAATTTCATGTGATACGTAGAAACGTATTTGTTGCCTAGGCTTTTAGTTTCTATATGTGTGCACATGATCTGAATTTCGATGCATACCCTCCTAAACTCAGGGTGGCTTGCCTTCCTGACTGGCGTAGCTTCGAAGCTCTCCAAATTCTCCAACCATTCGGACCTACTTGCAATCACAGAGCTCCCGCTATTAGGACCTAGTTGTAGTTACAGAGTGCTTGGCGGTACAAAGACTATGAACCTTGAAGAGTCCTTGTGCCTAAGCTGGCGGCATCGAAGAAGACTTTTGTGCGAGTCGCAAAGTCAGCTCTCTCTGGCAGACGCTACTCAACAAGCGAGAACATCCCTTTAAAAATGCAAATCTCAGGGTCCAAATGCTTCACGTCAAAAATCTCTTGCATGCGCGCACAACAGCATCTATGAACCTCTTGAACCCAGACCGTAAGGGGCTCTGAAGATACACCCCCCCTTTTACATGTTCCTCATAGGGGTTCAAGGTAGTTTAGGCGTTTAGGGTTTAGGGTTCAAGGTAGTTTAGGGGAGGCTTCCAGGTACTTTAGGGCTTTAGGGGTTAGTGTTATACAGTCCTCACGTTTCTGAAGCCCCCGAGCTCGCCTTGGAGGATTTGCCGCTTCTCGATGCCATCGCGGGCACCCAGCACCCACATTACCTTCTCAGGAGGATGTAAGAAGGCATCCCCGAATATGGCTGCTTTAGAGAGGTGAATGATTGGGGGGGGTCCCTTGTTACTTGTTCAGAGCTTGTGCTCCAGAGTATGCTCGAAGGACCTCAGCTCTGACAACTTATCGTACGCGCATGGATGTTGAAATTGGGGACACGTGCTTTGCAATTCGCATGGGTCGTCTTGGTGTGCTATGAACGGGGGCGGAAGGCGCGCTTTCCGTCCAGACGTCCGCAATTTGTTCATAATTGGGCTTATGAGTGAGATCATTTGACTCCCGTCAGAACCTGCAAACACAGCTCCAGCTCGAATCAACGGGTTGGAATGGGGAAGTGCAAGCCTGTTGAAGCATCTGGCCCCTCGACAAAACGTAACAGAAAAAACGTCGCCTGTATTCTTTGGACCTTCACAAAGATTCGGTTTGTAATCCGTTGTACTCCTACGAGCAGGCAATCGCAGTTCTGATGCATGCCTCCGTCACTTTTATGCCGGAAAAGTCAGGTTACAGAGTCTGTGTCCAAACCAAGTATGATAAGCAGAGGCCCATTCAGGATGCAAACAACGGTTACCAGAGTGTAGAACGGAAGCGCTCGATGCAATTCGGGAACGAGCACTTCGCATGGCTCTTGACCTACTGGTGCTTAAAAGAGTGGGGGAGTGGATTCTCTTGTCCTGTGGTCTAGATTAAGGTTTAGAGAAGGTCCCCCCGGTGGCCTGGCCCGTGGTCCGGGTCTTGTCCTGCGGTCTTAATTAAGCTTTAGAGAAAGTTTATTGTATTTGTAGAGGGTTCGTAACCCTCCCCCTCCGCTGGTGCTGTGGCCTGTGGTCTGGGTCTTGTGGTCTAAATTAAGGTTTAGAATAGGTTTATAGTCGTTGTAGAGGGTTCATAAACTCTTCCCCGCCCCCCTGTGGTCCTGTGGCCTCTGGTCTGGGTCTCGTGGCTTACCTTAGGATTATGAGGGGTTTGCGGAGGGTTTATAACACTTTCTAGAAGGTTTGAACAGTTTATAAAGGATTTCAAGAAGGTTTACA
>CAJNIZ010001272.1:0-29455 GCA_905231905.1 Symbiodinium pilosum | reverse complement strand
AGTTTAGACTATGGTTCATATAGTGCCGTGGTGACCGGATATGCAGTGCCCAGCTTAACCCTTAGGCTCCAAATAGCCCAATGTAGGTCATATTTATAGACTTTGCGGTTCAATGTAGGTATCGCAGGTATCATTTATGGACATGGGGCCATGTGTAACCCCAGTTACCATTTCATTTTCCATTGTCTTTTCAATTTGATTCTGCAATTGGGGGTATAATAGACATGGAGCCCTAGGGTAAGTTACTGCCTGAGAATAGGGGGTTCCTTCTGCTGCCTTGCAGGGGTTAAAAAGATCTTCTACTGGAGACTGCGTTGATGGACTGTCTTTTCTTGTGACCATAACTGTAAAGTCCAGCAGGTGTGACTGGGTGTATGTTGTTCCAGCATGACATGAGCCAAAATCTAAACTCCTTAAAGGTCTATAGTAAGGAATTATACTGAGGAGTGTTACAGGGGTTACTAAGGGGGATACTAGGAGCCTAGACTTAGACCATAGCTCATGTTGTTGCAGCATGACATGGTATGTTTTGGACGTCATGTCAATAAGAAACATTGCAAGTACGTGCACCTGACCGGTTTTGGAAAGCTGGTACCAACCAGGGTATATATGCAAGAGGGTTGGAAAGAAGAGTTTTAGAGAGGTTTTAACGGAGAGTTCATGGTTCTGGGAGGCTATAGATATGGCTTATTGCCAGATGGGGACCATACCATGGGGGGAGCTGAGAATGCGGAGCGCGGACGCATATAGAGGGTATGGAGGCCTTTCGTGATCTGTTGGGTCCAGTTCAGGTTGGGGTTGGCCCTTCGATCCGGCACTCCGTGACCACTGCCAGGAATGACACGCAACAAACATGGCGACCTTTCAAGGTACATGTAGGGTATCTAGCATGTATACAAGGATCCCAGGCTCAAGGACCCATACTAGCGGTCCATGGCTTCAACCTTAGACCTAGGTCCTTGCACTCTTGACTTAAGACCTGCGCACCCTGCATCCGCAGCACCGCGTTTCTGGACTTTGCAAAGCTGCTTCGTGTCAGGCGATGCAGCAGGCAAAGCGCGAGTTCCTGCAGGACCGCTTCGTGGTGAATGACTGAATGAACTGCCAATACCTGCCAGAGAAAGCGTATTCACGTGAGGGTTTGCAGCTTCTGAAATGCAGACGAGTTGATGGATGTCTTCTTCAGATGTCTAGGTGCCTCACCCATGGGGGTTTTGTGGGTTGAGTCTGTTGTTTCTGTCAATGGTTTCTCTTCGTCGGGGTTTTGCGAAATGTGACTCTTGCAGAACAGTTTGATAAGCATCCCATGCAAGCGCTCACTCGGTGCACCAAGTGGGTCGCTTCCCAAACCCGCATCTAGAGGCCCGCATCTGTAAACCGAACACCCCCTCAATCCCGAACGAGGAGCAAAATCGCCAGCAGAACTCTGTGGACCCCGATCGTAGGGAGTTCTTGACGCAGCAGCGAAAGCTGGCTCTGGCCGGGGTCTGAGCAAGGTAATAGTAAAAGTATAAACCCTAGGGCAAATAACCTTCAAGTGTAGATGTTCCCTGCACATGTACGAAGAGATCGTTGGAACCTCATGTGTACAAACAAATATGAAGGGTATAACTAAGGTGTGAAACAGCCCAAAAAACTCTTCAACAAACATGTGCTGCAGCGTCTCCTTTTCGAAATAGTGGCAGTGACCCTGAAGAAGCGTCGTTAGGGCTTGGAAAGGGAATTTGGTCTTGAAGGGGAAGGGGCCAGCAATTTGACACCAGCACTGGCTCCTCAGCCCAAAAGATATATGGTAGTTTCCCAAATTAATGGGACCCCAATATAGACCCTAATATACTATATTAATCCTTATTATGGGGACCAAGATCAGCCTGAAAGGCACCTTTCGCCACGATTCTGTTTTGCTGTTCCAGGCGCGGATCGAGCGCGAGGAGCAGGAAAGACGGGAGCAAGCAGAGAAGGAAGAGGAGGACCACTCGAAAAATCTAGAGGATGCAAAACAGGGTTCTTGCTCTCACACATTTTTCCTGATGAGCGTTGCTGAGGCTACTTTGCTTCGGACAGTGTTGAAAGACATGAAGTTGCTGCAGCTCCCCCTAGAGCTCTGAGCTGTGCGCCACGCACAGGCTTTTGAAGCCCCAAACCTGAGCCCAGGCATAATCTCGAGAAACCTGTGCATCCAGAAGCCTCCCAACCTCGAAGTTCTCATACTGCGTTTGGAAGGCCTTGCTGCCTGCAGGACGCCCTACGGCAGACGCCCGTTCAGAAAGGCGAACCTGAGGCTGGGGGGTCGTAAGTCTTCCCCGAGCTTGGGGGACTTTGGGGTACTATAGGGGCTTAAATAATTACCATTAATTATGGTCCTAGTAGCTTCCTTATGGATGTTTGGTAGAGGGTAGTGCAGATACATAATGTCAAGATGGTGGTGGACATTGCTTCGACCCCTACTTATAAGGGTTTAGGGTCTGGCTTGTTTTTGGGCTTGGGCTGAGATGCCTGTGTCAAGGTTTTTGAGGAGTTGTAGTCATTCGTGGAGGGTATGGTCAACGGGTTCAGAGAATTGTGAGGCCTGCACATTTAAAGTTCATGTCTCAGCTTCAACCTGTTGTTAGAGACCCCACGGCCAATCATTCGGTTTGGATAGATGAACTCTTCGCCGCGGCTTGCAGGCTCTGGAAGCCTACGTCAAGGACTGGAAGACAAAGGTCGAGCGCTTTGGCGCCGAGGTCGTTCGCGAGCAGGCGCTTGTCACGCTGCAAGGTTTCAGGTTGAAAAGGTCAAGCCGCGTACCGTGTATCACGAGAACGTCGGTCCATGAGTCTTGAGTGAAGCTTTGCAAAAGATGAGCCTGCTAACCGTACAGGTTGCGAGAAAGATGATGTGCCAAGCTGTTCAGAATTTCCAGGAGACCTGAGAGATTTACATGAGAAGGCAAGTAAGGATCTGCGAAAGTACCGCAGGCCCGGGTATACAATTTGCACCGCTTTCAAGAATCCAGCCCTTATCCCCTGGCAGTCTTTATCATGGGAATTGTCGTCAGCTGTTCAGCTTGAGTTTTGTGATGGTTACGGTCGTAGTATTGTTAACATTGTCTCTAGGGTTTTTAGCGCTCTATGGTTCTGAGGCACTGAGGTGAGTGATCAAATGAAACCGTCTCAAGCAGGCTGCCGCATTTGTAGTCTCCTTTGGACATTTTTCATTTTTGTTATAGTATGACAGTATAACGATAGCCCGCAGGAATTATGTAAAGAAAGTATTATCATTATTAATAGTAGTGGTCCAGAGGGATTACAGTCGTGAGGCTCACTTCAAGTCCCACCGCAAACCTTTTGTGGCCTTCTTGGGACAGAGGATTGGTAGGCTGAAGGGTATATTGTCCCAGGCTAACTTCATCCCACCCTAAGCCCTAAACCCTAAACCGTAGTCAGGCAGGCATCAAAAGTCCGAGGGGCTGTAAAAACAAGAGCCCTAAACGGTCGTGAATGATGGGGGACTCCTGAATCTGATCCAATTCTGGCAGGTTACGGTCGAAGTTCTTGGCCTGCAGCCAGTGAAGATGTTCTTGTGACACTTGGGGGCTTCAGGGTTTAGGGTTTGGGGGTGAGGTATGCTTCGGGGTTCAGGTTCTTGGTCGTGGGCCCTTGTGGGATCATCATATCTTAGCTTTAAAGCTCTTACTACGGGGTTGCGTTCCTTAGTTTTGGAGGGTACCCGGATTTTGTGGAGTCCTTACATGTGGACCTGGAATATACAGTACATGATATGGACGTGTCAAGCATATAGGATCGTGCTTGTAAAGGGTGCATTTAAATTCCTTATTGCTTCAGGGCACCAGAAGACTCCAAAAGATTGCATGGCTTTTGGCTTGTACAGAGGTACCGTGAAGCAGGCGGCGACTTGGAGATTCCATCTTGGCGTGCAATACAACCTTCCCAGTTGATTGTAAGCATCACTGGATGAGCCAGGGCTCCCCCCTTTCAGCAACAGGGGCCCTAACCAGGAAGAGATGCAAGTTACAAGCGCGTTGCGCAACATGACATATCACCGTGCACTAATTTCTCATGACTCATAGTGCACATTATGCTAATACAAGTCCTTGACTCAAGTGAAGGCGTCCCGCATAGGCGGAATGCGCCTCTCGTGTCACAGTGGGGATTCCCATGTGGCACCATATCTTTTGTATATCGTATTCTGTCGCGCGGCACGTTTCTCGAGAGCGTCGACACTGCGTTTCCTCGATTTTTCTGTTTTTTGAGGGGATCGTGGTAAGTCATTTACTTACTTGTGGGGCGGCTTCCGCCTATTTGGGGTGCCTTTTGCTGACTGGGGCATGCAAGCGCAGCGAGGTGCCTTTTTGCCGGCGTTGGGTGCCTTAGGGGGCCTCTTAGGTACAAGTTCCACCACATTGTGACATGGTTACAGTACGTCTGCCTCGGTTTTTAGCCCACCCCTAGGATGAAGCAGACTCAGGCACAGACTTCGTCCTGCAACCAAGCTGCAAAGGCCGCGGCGGCAGCAATCGACCTTGCCTCAGCCATCAGAAGACATTCAGGGCCGAGCAACCCCAACCCAACAGGATAAATGCTGGCGCGCAGGTAAATTTGAAGTCCTGGCCGACATGCAGATATGGTTACTTAGGGCTCCCGCGGCTGTGTCTCAGGCAAGGGGTCTCTGTTCATTGATGCATCTGGCAAAATTGTGCGCGGAGTGGCCGTGTCCTCTTCTGCGTTTCGGCTTTAGCGTTTACTTGTGGCCAACCCTGAAGTGCTAATGCTTTGTTGTACGTTGCGTTTACTATGTCAGACATGAATGCGCGGGCTAACCATGTGGTCTTTTCGAGCAGGTTAGCGTCGCTGATGCTGCACATATTCCTGCATGCATTGCTACTGTTTGTGCAACACCGTGCAACGCCAATTTGCTGCTTCTGAGCCCACCACCGCTACCGCCTCCTCCACCACCGCTGTTGGCTGGACCACCGAGATCAGGACAGCACGTCCAAGACGACACAATCCCGACAACGACAGCTACCACCAACAACTCTGCCGCCTACTGCTTACTACTTACGAGTCCCCAGGCTTTACTTTCTCAAGTGTAGCTGGCAGCAAAGTGACAGGAGTTGATGCTGTGAATAGAAGTCAGTGCCTCCACGGCTGCACGGTTCGTTGATAAGAAAATAAGGCCAAGGACAAAGCCCATGGGTAAGTTTACAACGACAAAACCCTTGTGCTCCATGTCTATAAGTTATACCTACATGGGGCCCCAAGTCTATAAATATGACCTACATTGGGCTATTTGGAGCCTTAGGGGAAGGCTTGGGCAGTGAAATTCGAGGCCGAAGCACAGCGCAAGGCGGACTCCCATCGTCGCATGAGCACGGCTGTCCGGTCCCAGGATGCGCAACAAAGAGTCCTTCCCAATTCGTCTTATTTTCCATGAGTTTAGGGATTACGGTTTAGGATGCTTCCGGCATGTGAGTAGTTCAGGTTAACTGGTTGAGTCTGAGTTCTGCGCTACAGGGTGTGGATGATTGATGTGCATGGCTCAGATTATTGGGGTGATGGATACTTTGCCTTCTGGTTTCACCCCTGGTTGCGACTGCAGCAGGTAGCCGAATTGAAATGTTCAGTCATGGTTAGGTGTTTTCAGATTCGTCAGCCGCGGGCACTTGGTCAGTATGTAATGCTTGGATTGGGAGCCTGTGGGAGTCGCCCCTTTAATTCGTTTCGGTGCCATACCCTATGTCCACCTTGTCATAAAAGCTTCAAGGCTTTCTCACATGATCTTCCCTTCATTCAATAATATGCACTCTTTGAGGCTTTTCCTGGCACCCACAGTCAACAAACGGATTGCCTGTCCCAGGTGCAGCATCTGCCACGGTCACCAACCGAAAAGGTGGGAACGGTGTCGTTGTGATAGGTTGGGGGTTTTCAGTGTGATGACCGCATTTGACATTGTTTGCATGGAGCACGTGCCATTAAGCCAATTTGCGAGGCGGACCCTAGAGTGAAGGCTTTCATGACCAAGACAAGAACTGCAAACCAGCCTCGATCCAATCTGCAGAACAAGGTTTGGACCTAAATGTGTGTTCAACAAAAACCTTGCTATAACGAGGGCTCTCGTTCTGTAGTACATGATCTGACTCATGCCAAATGATATGAAGATCTTGGGAGCCAGACTCGCAGCAGCTTTAATTCAGTAAGGAAGAGGCATTTTGTTCTTAAGGAGCTGAACACTGTGAGATTGCTTGTTGGGTCATTCCCCACCTGCTGCATGACTGCTGCGCAGCAGGCTTTGGTTGATCGCAAGATCAGTTGTTTCAAGCCAACACGTATGGACTGGGCTAGCGCAACCTAAAGCTCTTCAAGATCCTTGTCATCAAGCCCGATTTGTGTGCCAACTTACAGTAGCTTGATGATGTACCTAGCGAGGCACAACAAACCGTGAATGCTCTAAGCAGTCGCTGACATGACGTAGACTCTTATACGCTGCTTGAATCCAGTATCTTGGCAGTGTTCGCAGCATTCAACACCTCACGTCTGTTACTAACATCATCCAGCATGTGCCTTCGAGATGCATGGCGTCACTGAGAGCATGCTGGGATGAAACCTCGTTGTGCCACTAGTACGTCCTGTTTGCAGAGAAATGCTTGAGGATGCGATGCTCCCTTGGCACTATGACCTGGACAACGGTGAAAACATTTCTGTTGGAGATCGCCTGATCCGTGTGCAAGACATCTGCTTCACACAGAAGGAAGTCAATGACAGCTTCTCGCATCAGCAACGACCAATCATGGAGCTCATCGACAATCTACTGAAGGGGCATACACAGCCGCGTGAAGTGCCACGCGTACGCGTGGCATGGCACCAAGGTGCCTTCTGGTCAGCTGACAACAGAAGGCTCTATGCCTTCAAGCACTGCAACGTGGATTGGCTTCCTGTCAGGGTCCTCCGTTGGGACGAGCAGCACGAATTTGAGATGAAGAGCAAGAATGGCGAAAAACTGCGAACGGAAAGTGGGGGGCACAAAGCTGGGATGGTCCAGAGATTGACCACCATTCCCCTCCCACGAAGCCCAGTCATGCTTGAAGGTAGGAGCGCAGTCAGCCTGTACATGGACGAAGCTCTGGCCTTGCCAATAGCATTGAAATGCTTTTCGTCTTTATGGCGTGCCTACTTCCTTGACAATTTTTACCAAACCTGAAAACCAGGTCTAATTTATAATCACTGCCCGCTGCTATTACCCAAGGAAGCATGTACTTGGTCGTTCTAACGCCAAATGTGAAATCCCTCTTAAATGCGCCCAGTGCTGGGGTCAATCTGTTCAATGCCTTCGGACAGACTTGGTCAGCTATGCCAGTGGCCTGTACTCTACAGGCAATTAGTATGCAAAACACTTATAGTCCCCCTCAAGTAGATAGAATCTGGGATATATGGGGATCTTAGTATAATATACCCAAAGCCATATTCTATCTACTTAAGGGGGACTATACACCTATAGTACTTTAACGCTACGCATTCCGAAAAGTGAGGAATATGCCCAGCGAGTTCACGATCAGCAGCGGCAGGCTGCAGCTGAGCGATACCTGACCGAGAGCAGGCGCTGGGATGTCTATACAGGCAACCCTAAGACTGGGTTGTTGTCAAGAAATTTAGTTGATGTTACCATCTCATAGGCTTATAGTTAAAAATGGGGTTTCTTCTTAAAATGTAACTTAATTTAAAAAAAGTCCAAGTGCGGAACAACGAGACATTTCGGTTTTCCAAAGCTGGCAGTAGGTTAAGTTAAAATGGTAGGGGGGCAGATGATAGAGTTTTCTTGTGAACCTCGCGAGGATGAAGGCAACCATCTTCATTATGACGATAATAATTTTCATTTCCAAAACACCGACAAAAGTCTCTGTAATCCGAGAACTCATAAGTCCATTAAAGTCGAACCAATATGGACCATGGTTCCTCAAAATTCGCGAAGAGCAATGTGAGCCTCGCCATCAAACAACGTCGGCCGTACCAACCCATTCTGGCAGGTACCGGGATTACCTGGCGCGTTGTACGATGATGCAGTGGATGTTCGTCGTTGAAATGCAGGGCCAGGTTCTGCCAGCAACGATAGTCAAAGCTACGCCAGATGGCACGTTCGAAGCAGTGGTTTGGAATGGTCAGCATCATTTGTTGCACCCATGCCTGCTGCCTTCGCAACTATGGCGAAACCGGGAGGTACCTGAACCACAGCGGCTCCCCGCGATCGATCCCGGCTGCATGAGCTACATTGTTCCCAGCGACCTGCACTCTAAGCTGCCCAGGCCATGGTGTGGAATCTGCGGAATTTGTGTCGGGTCATCTTCAAAGGACTTGAAGCAGCATGAACAGGGTCACCAGGGCCTTTTCAACTGCCTGGATTGCCCAAAGAAGTGCAAGGGCAGTGCAGATTTGCGGCGGCATTCCAGGAAGATGTCTCACAGAATCCCTATTCAGCCTGAAGCTCAGAACCCTGCCATTTCAGTGTAGCTGTGGGGTTGCAGAACCTAAGTTGTCCGCACCCCTACGGTACCTGCTCATCTTGTGCCTTCGTGCGCATGCTGATATTTTAGCTTGAATGCTTCAACAACGAGGTTCCGGCCACAGGAGACCTACTTTATCCGTCGGCCTGATGAGGATGAGACCTCCTGCGACTCTGCCAGAGGAGGCCGGCCTCCTGCGATCAGATTTGATGATTTGTCAAAAAAAATCGCAGGGGGCAAGGGGTTCCAACAAATATGCTCCAAGAGAGTGCCACAGATGCCTCGCTGATAGCGGTGGATAAGAACTCAAATTTCAGCAGCGAAAAGAGGAATTCATCCATGGAGTAGTCTTCATTATGAAGCCTACTTTAAGATACTCACTAGTAGCATCCCTTTTGGCTTCCATTCCTTCTTTCCTACTAGCCGCCAGCAAGCATTCAACAACATGCCGGCTGTTCCTTTTCCTGGAGCCCTGAAACCTTACCCTAAGCCCTAAACTCGAAAACCCTTAAACCCCTAAACCCTTTGGGCGGTCTAGGGTTAAGGTTGTAGGGTTTAGGGTTTAGGGTTGAGAAGAAAGGTCTCAATAAAGACAAGTATTTAAACGCGCAGGCCGGTCAAGCGCAGCATCGTCTGCGGCAGGCAAATCAGAGCCAATTCCGGACACCTTCATCGTGCCCAAGGATAGCCAGTCGGGTACCATGGGTATGCAAATAGTCCAAAGTAGGTTTTATATTTTTGTATGTGAAAAGTATAGGTTATCAAAGACGCAGAGGTTCAGGGGTAGGTACTTCTCAAAGTCTTGTCACCTTCGGGATCCCGAGGTAGTAGTATGGAGGGCTGTCAGATAATTCTGACAACTACCCGAGTTTCTTGGCCAGTGCAGGTGAATCAGAAACGGTAGGATTTCGTCTAGGCCTGCCCCAAAGTGCGCAACATCATCACGCCGGTGTTGCGCAGTAGTTCTTCTTTGCCTCCATTACATGCCCCAGGCACCGTGCGATCGTATCCATACTGCATGCTCTGCCACGAAGCGCAGACCCGAAAACAGCAACTGCGCCAGCACGAGAAGTCTTCGCACCCGGGGCAGTACCGTTGCTCACGCTGCAGCCTGGCCTGATAGGAGTCAGGTGACTTGCATGGTCTAAACTCCTTGAATGGGGTTATGAAGGGATTATATAGGGGACTACTATAGGGGTATGTAGGGGTTATCAAGGGGGATGCCTGGATTTTAGACTATGGCTCAGGTGATTCGCATGCTGGGTTTAATCATAAGGCGGCAAGGTCCACCCGAAACCCGGTTTTGAGCCTATGAAGCCAGCTCAGCTCCAGAACCAAAAGACCCGGCCAGTTGCGTAGTGGGGTGTGCTAGAAAACTCATCCCCTCCTTAGAGTAATAAGGGTGTTTTGGTAACCCCAACCCCCCAAATTAGGACCCTATGACTATCATATGATGGTTATAGGGTCCTAATTTTGGGGGTTAGGGTTACCATAATCCCCATATTACTTAGAGGCAAAAGGGGTTTTTGTAACCTCTAAGCTGAGGTCAGAAGTCGTTTGATTGTACAGAAGATCTACGCCGACATTCGCGGTCAACGGGTCATGAGATCCCACTGACATTTCGGCTGCCCGGTGAGGGAGATAATGAGTGCTTTGACCTCTAGCTCTTTCCACACATGACTGCCCAACGGGATTCCATCTATGTGTACCGGAACTTGTTGCACTGAGTGAGGTGGATATGTTGTATTCATGCTCATTATGTTAAAGTTTGGCTCAGGGGCTAGCGATTGTCCGCCATGCTGGTTTTGGTCCAAAGGACCTCGGCCTGCATGCAGGACAACCATGCGGAACCACAGAAAAGCAATAGGTTGTCAGTCCCTGCGCGATAAGGAGTGCTCCGGTGGCTCAGTTGTCATGATAGGTAGCCTGCTGAACCAGCTAGATGTTGATAAAGCGGCCATGAGGCAGTAAGCATCTTGCACTGCTGCACGGGTTACCCAATAGCAAAGCTCGTTTCAATGGGTGAACTAGATCCAAGGAGGCGGTAGGACGTCAGGTCTTCTTCATGATCTGTGGGGTACTGCAGACTTGAAAGCCCGAAGACGTGCCAAGTGTACCTTCACCATCAAGGTTAAAAGATGCTCGAGGCTCCAGAAGGCTTCACACGCATACCTTGGATTGAAAGGTTTCAAGTGCGTTTTGTCACGCATGGGGATAACAGGGTTACGGTCGCGAGACTTCCATCTTTACAAGTATGACCTGAGTGAAGGTTGCTGAGAAGTGTGGCAGTTTGTGCCAGTGTCTGCACACATGGTCTGATGCTGTTGCTGCTGCGGAGGGTGTTCATGTGGATAACACACAAACCCAAGCCTTCATGCACCGTTGCTTTGAAACCCCTTTGGACTTGCATTCTTGGAGCCTGCAACCCCCAGCCCCAAGACCTCTCCTAGCCTTCCGCAACCTGACACTGAAGCCCTCTCCTTCGATTTGAACTTCGCCGCGGTTGTTCGTTGTATATTCAGATCCTTTCTGTGCTCATCACAGCAAGAGATGAGCAATCATGAGGATGAAACGGGGTGGTCATTGACAAGGCCCGCGTAGGATTCGTGATCCTGCAGTGAAGCAGACTGGTTGCATAAAGGGATGTAGGAAATGGGCACCCTGCACCCGCTAATAGTAACCACGAGGAATAATGATATGTATACCTCAGGTGGCCCCCCTAACCTGTACTAGCGGTATACTAGGAATTCAGGAGGACCCTAACATAATTTATAAACACTTTTACTGGGTGAGGGGTCCAACCCTAAACCCTAAACCCCACCTAATGTATACCTTAAACATGCCCGGTTCAGGAGGCAGAGCCGAAAAAGCAGCTCTTCGCGCCGCCTCCGTGACCCTGTCGGGTTGAAGCCCAGGGTTTAGGCTTTAGTGTTTTAGGGTTTAGGGTTTAGGGTTTAGGTTTTAGGCTCTAGGTTTTTAGCGTCGGGGATTTAGGGTTTAGGGTTAAAGGTTTTAGGGCTTAGGTGTTGGACTTC
Organism: Symbiodinium pilosum; assembly: GCA_905231905.1. Taxonomy (NCBI): domain Eukaryota; class Dinophyceae; order Suessiales; family Symbiodiniaceae; genus Symbiodinium; species Symbiodinium pilosum. The sequence continues at coordinate 17,923 of CAJNIZ010001272.1, read as the reverse complement.
ACTGTAGTCTCACTCCTAAGAAATTATTCGTAGGAATTATGTGTCATTTTTTGATCGTATAACCTTCAGGAATTATTGAACGAATACTTAATTAATTGGGTTGGGGATTGCAGGTTTAGGGTATTGGGTTCCGGGTTTAGGGTTTAGGGTGCTTTTGGAGCTCCACCCCACAAGCCTCTTGCAAAAGCGTGCTTGGGGTTTCGGGTGGAGGGGGGGGGGATTCCTACCTTACTTTGTGCCAGCCCACAACATGGAGACCAATGTTAGGGTTTAGGGTTTAGGGCATTAGCTTTTGTAGGACTTCCGTTTTGGGCCTCTAGGTTAGTTTTGGGCAGGATATGTCTTCATACTCTGTAGTTGGGGGTTTGTCTCAGACTTGGGAGTTGGAGAACAAGCCTATGGACCTATGATTGTCCCTGCAACATGTAACCACGCAGCTCTTAAACCTTCGGCGTTGGGAGTTTTACCCTCGACGCCTTTGGCCCTTGCAATCTTAAATCTAGTTTCCTGCGAGGAACGCACAAAGCCTGTGGCACTGCATCATGTAGAATTAAACCCAACCACCGTTGGATACCCCTAAACCATCAAGCAAGCAATATGCTTTCTAATGCTTAGCTGGGGATGGGAATTGGATCCCTACGGGGTCCACAAAAGCATCCCTGTATAATTGTATAACCATGTATAGTAGCCCATTCCACCATTCCCACCTAAACCTCACATCATCTCACATTCTATCACGCCCCAAAAGTCCCCGACCGTATGGCAGTGTCTTGGTTCTTTTTCATTCTCCAATCCCCACTAGACCCTATTAGAACCCTTATCTCAAACCCTACTCTCCTTGCTGTTGCAGTTATTCAGTTCCAGTGTCCCATTCCTCGCCAAAGATGAAACCTTGAAGCCTTATCCTGGGCGCCAATCATATGGTAGCTGCCATTTTTGTTTTCTCGCTCACTAGAACCGTAAGCCCAAAATCCCAGACCCTGAGAACGTGGATTGCTGCGAAGGAAAAAAAACTATGTTACTAGAATCTTGTCCATTTATTCCTACATATCCCTAAACCCTAAACCCTAAATCCCTCAACCCTAAAGCGGGGCAAGTTTGAATGCACTATGAGAACGAGGCATGAACACTGACATGGATTGGTACGAGCGTAGGTAGTGGGAGTAGTGATGTGCTTTCCTTACTGACGGGCCCGGTGGAGGCATGACTACGCGACCTCTAGACCATGCTGAAGATGAACGGGGGCCCCAACATGGAGACACCAGCATTGATCCTGAACATTGAGTACTGAAGGGGAATGACAAGACTAACTGGCAGGGAAGCTAGGACCCCCGAGCGCATGCCAGACACGAAAAGAGTCCACCGGGTTGTAAACAAAAAAAGTTTAGCCCCAGGCCCAAGTGGAGAGTCCCCCCAGCCAGGCGCACAGCCGGCTCGGCTGCCGCAGCCAAGGCATCAGCAGCCTCAGCCCCAGAAGCCGTTGCTGGGTTGGGGGATGGGTGTTATACAGGGTTATATAATATGGGGGTAAGGGAAAATAAAATGGAAACCCTAGGCCCCTTGAAAGGGATATATCGGGTTATATAGGGGTAATAATGTAGGGGTTATATTGGGCTTATATTGGGATAATGGAAACTAAAATGGAAACTACTATCTAGGGTTTAGGGGTTCAGGGTTTAAGGGTTTAGAGTTTAGGGCTTTCGGGTTTAGAGTTTAGTGTACAGGGTTTAGAAGTTAAGGTTTAGGGTTTGGTTCCCTGGTTGATGACAAGAATCTTTCATGACCCTTGTTACCGTACAACTTGGAAGTTGGCAGTACAGTATGTTAGTTCTAGGAAGCTTGGACTTGGCCCTTCACAGTTGAGGGTCTTGGAGCATTTAACCAGTGGGCACGGTCCTCAGATTTGATTAAGACAGGCTCAACTGGCCCCGCAGGCCGCAACCCAATGTTTCTCGAGCAGTCCACTGAGAAGCAGGAAGGAAGGGCAGGAAGGGAACTGGTAGTTTCCCTAAATAGGGGGAACCCTAATATAGACCCCAAGATGCTACAGTCCTTATTATGGGGACCCCGAAAAAGGTACCCCTAATTTTGGGAAACCACCAGCTGTGATTGAGTGCTGCAGCAGGTGGCCGACTTCGTGCAGCCCAGTGGCTCATTCCTCAGAGCTGGAAAGTTTCCTGTTCCATGTTTGTGTAGCAGAATGAGTTGTTTCAGGGAACTATAGTTGGTAGATTCCCTACATAAGGGGGCCCAAATGTAGGCCCCAAAATACACTTACCCCCATTTTGACTGAAAAGGTACCCCTAGTTTAGGGAAACCTCCAGTTCTGGCAGTAGGACACACGGAAGTTACTATAATGGGAAGGCCAACTTGTGCAAAGCTCTCGGGGAGTCGGTCTGCTGGGACAGGAGAGCTTTGAGGATTTAGCTTCTGACTTGCTTCACTTTCTGACATGGAGCCCTGGGATCCAGGGACCATACAGCAATGTTTTACACTTGGGGGCCTGGTGGTTTTGAATGGCACTACCTTCAGCGAAGGGCCTGGGAGCCGTCATGTTGCCAGCTGATGCAAACAACCCTGAAAAATGTTCTTCCTAGGTCAAGGGAGCTGTACGTACATCCACTACATATGCACTTGAGAGAAGGTGCTCTTTCAAAAATTCAAAATCAGAACAAGACCAGTCCGAAAAGACTTCATAGGTAAGACTTTCTCAAAAGGGGGGAGGGGTCCCTGAAAACCTCGGGGGTATACAGGGAGCATGGGGGGGCTTTGGGCGTCCTCCTTGGGGAATATGCAGGGTTCATTTACAGAAAGATCCAGGTGCTGCAGACGACCACACAGACAGGCAATTCGCTGTGTGCGATACCTGGTTGGCCGGCCACATGATGATGCTTCTGGATAAGGGGTTCTTGGTTACAGTGCTAAGCAGTGTAGTTGCGAATGGAAAGGTGAGGTGCTTTCAAGCTTGAAGAGTAAGAGTAACAGTCGAAGCTACCGGAGCAGTGAAGCTAACATTGAGAATGGAGGTGAGGTCCTAAAACACCTTATCGTCGATACACCAAGGCTTGTTAGCTGTGAGGTAGATTCGCTGTAGGCAGGCTTGCCGGCCATCTGCAAATTTTCAGAAGACAAAACGTGGTCTAGCTTTGGGTGCAAGCTTTGGATACTCTGAATGCTTCACAAGCTGAAAGCTTTTGCTCCTCCATTGCTCTTCGGAAACAAGCCCCGACATGGTTTTTGACACCATCCTTGGGGCTGGAGATATAGTCCCCCTTAAGTAGATAGAATATGGCTTTGGGTATATTGTAATAAGCTCCCCATATACCCCATATTCTATCTACTTAAGGGGGGCTATATCTCTTCTAGTCTCCACAGGCCCTGATTGATGGCTGGCCGTCCAAGCTGACAAGAGCAAACATGCACAGTGGTAGCATGTTCTAGCACCCTATATGACATGACTTGCGACCGTTTGCTTTGATGATGTTTGTAGTAACAAGCTGCTGCGCGTGTTTAAAGAGCTGTTGATGCAAACATGTGTCTAGAACTGTTGATGAAACCATGTGACAAAGCCAGATCATTTGATACCCGAGGCTTGACTCTGCGGAGGCCGAGGAGGCACCCAAGGCGGTTAAGAAGGCCGGGCACCGTAGATAGGCAGCTCAACGTAGCCAGAGGAGGGTGGCGAGAGAGAAAGAGAGGCCTGAAGAAGAAGAAGAAGAGAGAGGTTGACAGAATTGTGCGAGTGCGGTGCGCATCAGTGGTTCTCACGAGGTGGGCCCTCCATGTACCTGCAAAAGGTTGTAAGCCTTGTTAAAGCCAACCAATAACGTTGTTCCCCAACTAGAAATCTTCAGTGGTAACCGTGGCAAGGGCATGGAAACCATGCTGAGCGAGTCGTAGTGCAAGTAGTGGAAGTGTGAAGTTCACAGTTGCAGCCACAAGAACACGAGTTGCTTTCAGTCTTAACTTCCGTTTCGGCAGGACATCGTAGGGATGGACATTGGCTGCCTCTTAGCACTTGTAGACTGATGGATAGTTTTAACCAAGGTTATAAGTTTAATTCCTGCTATTATAGTTTTGCTACAATGTTTGCCTCAAGTTAGGATCTTCACAACCTTGGTTGTAAAGACCCATGAACCTCGGAGCATTCACTTCAAGCATCATAGTTTGGTTGAAGATTGCTTGCTGTAGCTTGCGAGGTGGACAGGAACAGAGAGGAGAAACAATAGCTTTCAGGATCAGGGAATTCGGGTTTGTTGTTCACCATCTAGAGCATTTAGTCAGGCAGATCACGGAGGAGATATGAAGCGGCTGTACTACGTGTAAAGGTGGGTTGCTCATCTTGCAATATTACACCACGTGATAAAGTCAAGGCATTGCACGGAGCATTGCACGGAGTGCCTGAAGGTTGCATGAGGGCATGCTATGATTGCCTGCGCTGTGGTATGGGCTCGTCAGTTTCATCGCCTCCCTCTAACAATGAAAGGTGCGCTCGCCCTTCACCCTGAGAATAACTTCTGTCCGGCCTGAAACATCACGCATTATTCAAGAGTCATATTCGGATCTTTTTGATTAAATCGTGATTGCGACTATTTCCTTCAAATGAGAGTTGAACCATTTCTAAACTCTTCATAACAGCCCTGTAAGGCATGAAGAATGTGGGACATGAAGGAAATCCGTTTCTTTTGACAAAGCTAATGTACCAAAAACATTACAGAGCGACAGCTCAGCAAAAAATCAAAGAGATCCCGAACCCCTTTCGATCCCTCATTCTAATCCACCTGGTTCTCTCCCAGCCCACTCATTGAGTACAAGGGTGGGTTAGTTAAGTGGCCCCTTTGAAGTAGTCTTTTCCGTTTAGCCGATGTCTTCCAGGAAATGAGGCCCCTAGATTTGTTGTTTAGTCTTAATGGGTTTTTTCCGATAGAGGGAAGTCAGTAGTGCTGCTGAGCCCGGAGAAAATGTGGATCTCTCGCCATTATGGCAGCCACGCTACTAATTCAAACCCAGCCACCTACTTAGCCCAAACCACGCAAGGCAACCCTCAGCGCCCAATGAAAAGCCGTCGCCAGCAAAATGTCCATCCTGCTTAGGCTGTTTGGTCCTCATGTTACTATCCCAGACTGCCTCAACCCTGATTAAAACACCTACACATTATAATCCCTAGAACCCTAAACTCCTGGGGGACCAAGCATAAACCGCAAAATCCCTAAGACACCAGCCCCCCCTAACCCCGGACAGAAGCCGCTGACGGAAAAGAAGGGCTTGGCAGAGTTGGCCGGCGCTGTGGTCTTGCACTTATGCCAGGAAGGACTGGGTTGCTGTTAAGGAACTTAAATTACGTTACCATAATGGATATATATAGTAAATAATAGGTTTTCCCCAATATAGTAACTTAAATTAAGTTCCTTAACAGCAACCTAGAGGAGGGCCATGTATACGTTGAGGGTTTAGGGTTTAGGGGCAATCCAGATGCAAAAGGGCGTGGGGGCCGCGTGAAGGGTCCTTGTTCCTTTTCGGTATGGGTGTCCGTACATCACTGCAAAACGAATCCTTTCTTGTGCTGCTGGAGACTGAGATTTAGGGCTGACGTTTTGTTTCGGGCTTTGGGTAGGGGTGCGGTTTCACAGACAGTTCACAAGTTTGGACATGAGGCTTGCCTAAACCTTGAAGACTGCACATGTGGAGACTATGTTGATAAATGGGTTGGCAAAAAGACTCTTCTTTTGGCGGGCCTGGAACTCCTTGATGAAATCGTGTGTAGCTCCGAGGAGCAATGCCTTCAAAAGCTTCTCAAATCTCGACTCTTGACCCCAGAAGCATTTCAAATAGGTCAGCAATTTTAACTTACAATTTCCACCCAGTTTCCTGCTGAAATTCAAATGAAAGAAGCCCAATAGCTCTGTGTGGGCATGCAGTATGTACTCAGGGCCCGCCGGAGAGGTTTCCATGTAACTGCCTTCTGGCCCAAGCATGTAATATGCAGTTACATGAACCCTTTGAGAAGTAGAGCCCGATGTGTTGCGCCAAGCCCTTGCCCTTTCTTCAGATCTCAGAATTCATTCTCAGGACTCCCAGGCCCCAACAGCCTGCCAGACTCTATTTGAGTGCGGGGTGGGGGTCTCCATGCATTTCTGTGCTGCGTTGTGCGTCCGGCCTTTCAAGTTCCGAGCTGGAAGGTGAAATGTAAGATTTCAGCCATGGAGAAGTTCGACTTTGGGCGTTTCACGCTCTGCTCATTCTTTGTGACTTTATGGAGCAGGGCTTAGGCTGCAATCTCATTATGTTGATGCGCGTGGACGCGCTTCGTCTTCACTGTCCGAACAGGACACCCCTTCCAGTCTGCTAAGGTCCCCGACATTTGGAAAGATTTGGAGGAGAAGAACAAGGTGCGGGAGCAACAAGCGTTTGCACCCCAAGTCTTACCCTAAGGCTCCAAGTATCCCAATGTAGGTCATATTTATAGACTTTGGGGCCAAATGTAGGTATTATCTATAGGCATGGAGCCCTAGGGTTAGGATGTGTGGCTGATCCAATGAAGATATGAAGCATCAGCGGTCCCTTGGACAAGGATCCAAACAAGACTCATGGCCAAGCATCGGGGGGCGTAAGCTTCTTAATCATGCTCCTGATCGAACAAAGTGAGACTGAGGATGTATTGCAGGCTAACCCCGCGCATGGGACTTCCATAAATGCGGGATCCCGTTTGTGGGTCCCCATAATAAGGGTTGCTAGCTTATTGGAGTATAGAAGAGGTCCATCTTTTTTGGAAACTCCCTATGGTCCTTTTGATTGTTGCTGTTCCGAGTCTTTTTCAACAGTCTTTAACTTTTTAGGGCCAAGAGAAGATCAGGGGACCCACCTGGCTCACCGAATTCACAGAGCTAGCACCCTGCAAAGTCTACCAGCACCTTGCCTCAACCGCCTTGCCCAAGTTCTCAGTTTAACAGCCTAAGGCACGCATGTACAAGCTCAAGTAATCATCAGTACCAATTCCGTACAATCCTCCTAGAACTATACAGTTGAGAAACCCACATATTGTGTGGAATAGGCCCTGAACCGTACCCTTAGTCTTTCCTGTAATTGGCAAACCCACGGCCAGTCACACCACAATAAAGTTTGGCACTTGGCGTTCCAAAGTTTTGCACAACTACGATTTCCTTTTGCAGGGCCTCACTCAGTGCAGAGAAGAATCTAGGTGCACCCTAGTTTTCAGAAGCACCTCCATTTCCAGGAGGCCGAGCTTGCCGTTGATGCAGCTAATGCTGCTGCAAGCGAGACTTAGCTGTGATGTACGGCCAGCTGTTGCAGGTTACTTTGCCTTTTTGAATTGAAGTGAGGGCAGAACTCATGGATTTGGTTGAATGTTGAAGTTCTGAAGGCGCTTAGGATTCTGGAGAAGGGGAGTTCGGTGAGCATTCACTTGGATATTTCATAATTTGCAGACAGAAAGATCTCGAGGGTTTAGGGGTTTGGAGTAGGGGGATCGGGTCAGCACGGCAGCTTGTACCGCTTCAGTCCTTGATTCTGTGCCAGCAGTTCTGAGGGTCACAAATTTGCCAGCTTTAATCACTCGGTCGCTGTATGGCCTTCTAAGCTCTGCTTCTTAAATGTATCCCTGAGGGTCCAAGTACCCAACAATCATATGCTTACCCAAAACCTGTACTATAATTACCATTACCAAAATCCCAAGTACCTAATTATTGGGTGCATGGACCCTAAACCCTCAACCCCACATACACCTATATACCTCCATATGTCCCCTCTGAAGGGACCTAATGATTGGGTACATGGACCCTTAGGGTATGTGTCTGGTGGTCAGGCATTGCACACGTGCACATTTCAGAGCTTCGAGGTGCGCGCCATACCTGTAACATGGGGTATGTTATTATTGGGGTTCTATAGGGATAACGGAAAAGAAAATGGAAACTACTATATTACAATAGGGTATATGTTGGGGTTATAGTCCCCCTTAAGCAGATAGAACATGGCTTTGGGTGTGAAATTATTGCAGCCCTGGTACGGAGTTCTGAGTCTAGGCAGTCCGGCTGTGCCATTTGTTTCCGTTGTTTCCGTTTCGTTTCCATGTTCTTTTCCATTTGATTCTCCATAGCGAGGACAACCCAGTCAACCCTACACCCTAAAACCTAAGTCGTAGTTTCCATGTTCTCTTCCATTACGTCAATATGGGAGTTTCCCAAAATTAGGGGTACCTCTTTGGGGGTCCCAATAATACGGATGGGTCCCCCTATTCAGGGAAACTACCATATTACCCCTATATTAGCTCATTTCAAGTCCCTCAACAGCGACCCAGTGATTTGTACAACGGCTTCAAACGAGCGCGGCCCCAGGCTGGAGCCTTGCACGTGAGATTGGACGGCATTGTTTTAGCTTCAAGAGTTTAGGGTTTAGGGATTTAGGGTTTAGGGGTTTAGAGTTTAGGGGTCTAGGGATTAGGGGTTTAGGGTCCAGGGTTTAGAAGTTTAGGGTTGTTACATGGTCTAACAAGCTTTAGGCAAGGCAGCCTACCGCGTAGATGTTCCACCCTTCATAAATCACAAGGTCTGGCATGTCATTGTAGCCCCTGAGTCAGGGCCCCGAACCAGATTTTCAAGTACAAATTTAACGCCACCATACAGCTACGAAAGGACCTATTCAGCAGACATAGCTGGCCCTGTGCATCCTCTACAACAAACTAAGGAAGCCTACAGGGAGGACCAGAAGAAAGCGGCCGCTGCAGCTGCCCGAAAAGGAGGCTCAGGACTTTAGGGGTGACAGTCCTGCTTCGGAAGATAGAACATGTGCTTTCCAGAAGGATTTTGTGTGTTCTGGGCTTCCCACCTTTTAGACAGTGTCTACGCCCAGATCGTGTCAGGCGTCATTAAGGTTCAAAGCTTTTTTTTCGAATGTGTTCTACAGACCATGTGGCTTGGTTGGGTACTGCCCCCGCTCAGTAACAGTTGGATAATATTAATATTTATAACATTGTTATATATAGCCCTTAATAGGACCCCTAATATAGACTGTTATTGGGGGGGCAGTACCCACTGGCTTGGGAAGGTTAATTTTCAGTAGCCACTGTAGTTTCAGCAGCCAGCTCTAGGCCTCTCAGAGTGATTCCCTGACGAAGTTCTTGATCCTAGACCCTAAACCTTATATACCCCTATAGATCCCTTTAAAGGGGACCCTAATTATTGAGTACATGGACCCTTTGGGGCTGCTTTGGGTTAATCAAGCGCAGCTTGCAGAATCACTTCCAATGGCGCAATTGTTGAAAGTACTATTTCGTTTGGGTTGTGGAGCGCTTGCGGCTGTATCTGCTTCGTGACAGAAGCCTTCCTACACCTCACGATTCGCAGTGCAGATCCCCCAACAACAGACCCTAAGCCTTAAAGCCTAGACCCTGAACCCTAAACCCTAAACCCTTTTCTTAGTGGACTAATGAGCAGGCCTGGCATGCTCAGAATAGATTCCGTGTGGCGGGGGCAAGGGCAGGCGGGGACGGCGGCGGTTGCGGTGGTTTTGCATAAGATGTTGCATGATAGTCCAGAGCCTACAGTCCCCCTTAAGTAGATGGGATATGGCTTTGGGTATACTATAATAAGATCCCCATATACCCCATATTCTATCTACTTAGGCGGGACTACATACCTGAACCCAACATAATGTAGATGAAGCAGGATCATGTTCCATCGTGCCCCAACAGAATGGGAGTTTTTTCAAGCATAGAGTCATATATCACCCGCATACTAGAGCATTCCATCGTAGGTAACTCCGAAAGGGACCCTGATCTTCGAAACAAATTTCCTGAAGCCCTCGCCCGTATAGTCCCCTTAAGTAGATAGAATATGCGGTATATGAGGATCTTGTTATAATACATCCAAAGCCATAACCTATCTACTTAAGCGGGATTATACAGCATATTCCAGTTGTCAGGTGGCGAGAATGAGCTGGCGGACCTGGACTAGAAGCCGCATCGGCTTGAGTCCGGAAGGAGGAAGGGGAGAACAATCCCTTGCCCCTTAGCGTTTAGGGTTCAGGCTAAGTTTCCAAATCACCTTAAGTATCGAAATCGTATAAAGTAGGGCTTCTAGATTAGGACTTAGTAGCATGCTTTGGGTTAGTATCCCCACTAGAGGTAGTGTCCGAGTCATGTGAAAAGTCAAATTGAAGATGGCATTGAAACTGTGGTTATTGATGGGCGATATAGGGAGTGTGACCTCCGTCTTTAGCAAGCATTCCTGAAACAGCTCAATTGTCATTTTGGGGGGTTGCAAGGACACCGGGTTTAGCTTGTAGAACTGCGTACAAGTTCGAAGGCATCATGTGGGCAAGATGTTTATCTCGTTCCCCTTGTTCTGCATGGGGTGCCTGAGCCTAATAGAAAACTGGAAGAGGACATTAAAGCCTGGTCGTACCTCGGGGCTAGGTGCTTGTGGTTACGAACCATGCTCCCCCGAACAGGCACCTAAAGACATGTCCTAGTTACGTCCTAGTTAGACAAACCGGCTATGTTAGATGCGTCAATGCAAAAATACGGCGGCATGTCCACACATGATATATATATATATATGTATATGTAGCTTGGTCGTACAGCCGAAGCAACTTTCTCTTGGGGCCTTTGGTCGGGCTAACAGCCGTGTAGCAGGCGCTGGGCAAAGGTCCTGGCAACTTTCGCAGGTACCAATGCAGGCTTGGGAGTCCCATTTGCCTTAACTGTAGGAACGACAAGGGGACATCAAATCTACTAGGCGGCTCAAGGTACCATGCTTTCCATTTACAACTTTTGGGGATCACAGTGCAAAGCCTTGGCTTGAAGGAGGGACCTGGGGGCATTGTGCATCCTTGCTTTCAGACACGCTCCCATGTCTGTTCGGAAATCTGCCAGTGCATGTCGTAGGCCAAAGATTTGTGTTTTCACCAGAGGTCTTGGAGATCACTTGTCTCTGCATGTTTACCCTTTTGGTTGACTTCTCGGCCTTGCCCCAGATGTCTTCCAACACTGGCCTTCCTGCATGAAGGGTGACGGCGCAGACAAAATGAAGACGTGTACTGCATTTTCTGCTGTTGTGAGCTTCACCAGTTGAGGGCATGCAGTCAGGATGTCACATCTGATGCGTGCATTTGATAGGAAGCAGACTGTCACCATGCAGAAATGTGCGAGACCTTTCCGAGCTTCAGGGTCCGCCAACATCCAAAGTCATTCAGGCTGTTCCTGCAGGAAAGGGAAGCGATTTTGAACCTGGGCATGCTGATTCTGCAGGGGCTGATCTAGGTAGCTACCTCCATATCCATCCCCTCAACGTAATAATACGTATGTCGCCAATATATGATGGTACTTCATTGGGCGTATTTATTGTTGATACGGCTGGGGTGGGGTATCCGTCAGAAATGCGATCAATTACTTGATATGCCTCAGCAATTTGGGGTCACATATGATTGCGGATCTCAGCAACGTATCCCAAGCTTGGAGAAACAAACTTCTGCAAGGCTGGCTTGTAGTTGCAGCTCAACTGCTCTCAGCTAAACCCTTGACCTTTATCCCTAAACCAAACTGATTCCTGGGAGTGTCCCAGGGCAGGTTGAGTTTGCTTTGCAGCCAAGACAACCTTCAACCGTCAAGCCCGTACACATTAGCCACAAGGCTTGAGATATGTCGATACCGAAATGGTTGTTAGTAGGGAATGGAGGAGTGGACCCCTATACTAGGTTACTAGGCGCCATAGATAGAATCCCCAACAAATTTGAAGTGTTCAGTGGCTTTTCCATTCCTCCAGCCCCTACTCACCACCAGTAAGAGACCCGACAGCAGAAAAAGTGTAGCTACTTTTGGTTTTCCATCCCCCCAAGAGTAGCAAGAAACCCGAGAACACGAATAGTAGCTTCTTTGTTTTTCCACCCCCTATTCAGTTCCAGCAGGAAACCCTCAGTAGATGTTTGCAAATCCATGGCATGGTTCGGCGATGACTCAGTGGATTCTGTAGCAAATTCAGGACCACTGGCATGAAGCTTGGCTAGACTGGATGGGGGAACTCTTGCATTACCCGCTGTACGCTTTTACTTAAACCCCAAACCCTAAACCCCTCAGGACCTAGGAATGACTTGATTATGGAGGTCCCAGGTGGGGTGGTGCAAGGTCGCCTCCATTAGCAGGATGGATTTTTGGCCTGAAGTCTTGATTGAGTGTTGACGTGTATTACACTTGAGGTTAGTTGTGAAAATTATGGGCCCCTCATACATACCCAAATACTACAGCTTTTGAAGGATTCGTCTGATAAAACACCAAAGATTCTGGGATTATCACATTACATCGGGGTTGAGGCTTCAAAGGCATCGCGCGTAGGGCTTTGTCGGCCGGATATGTTCGATCACATACAAATCACGGCATGATTTTCCTCGGCTTACGTCAAATGCGTGTTAAACTGCCACACGCGTAACTGCTAGGGATCTTGACTATGACCATAAGCCTACTAAAGCCAAAACTCCTTAACGCCCTAACTAACCCTACTAAAGATTAGTTTTCTCGGAGTCCTGGACCCAGTGCGGCCCAACCCCCTAATGCACCAAACCTAGATCGACTAAATCCCTACAGCCCAAACCATACCAAGGCTGAATCCCCCAGAGTGTAGCGTACTAAGACTAGGTCCCCTGAAGTCCCAAAACAACTGAGGCTAAGGCCCAAACCCTCTAGGCCTAAACCCCCTAGAACTTCAAACAGACGTAGACTGAACTCCTCAAAGCCCTAGGCCCTAAGCCTACTAAGATTAAACCCTTAGAGCCCAACCCGAGTAAGACAAAAAAAGCTCGCGAAAATTCCAGGCCTGCAAAGACGTTAGGCCCTTACTAAGACTAAGCCCTGACAAAGTCCTCAAAGTTGGCCCCCCTAGAGCCATTTGGCTTTAGGGTTTAGGGCTTACTCAAAGGCGATGACTCCAAGAGCTTGTTGCAAAAAAACGGCTTATATACTCACATCAAGCCCACTGAAGCTTTAAACCTACTGCGACTGAACCTGACAAGTGTTAAACCTACTAAGGCTATGCCCCCTCAACCCCGAAACCTACAAGACTAAGCTCCTTCAAAAGCCCTCAACATACTGAGACTGGCCCCCCCCCCTAGAGGCCGTAGACCTACGAAGACTAAGGTCCTTAAAACCCTGGGCATACTGAGACAAAGCCCTGTTGTAGCCTCAGCTGGCTGAGCCTACGTGAGAAAACGCTCAATCATAGATAACATCAGTGTCTCACCCTAAGCCCTAAATCCCAAACCCTAAACCCTAAACCTAGATCTCTCAGGCGTGGCTTGTTCAGCGAGCCCGGCGCCTCTGAGATGCGGGAGATGTAAATCGCCGTATTGCTGCGTCATCCGGCTACCATACAAGAATCTGATATCTATTGGGGGGGGTAATATGGGGATTAGGGTTTGGGGTTTAGGACTCCAGCTACCTAAATAATGAGTTCTGGGTTCCATATTCCCTATAGTTACATAGCCCAGTAACCTACTATTTAGGTAGCTGGGAGCACTAGGGTAATATCAGATATCACCTATGTCTATCTGTACATGACATGTACCTGTATGTGTATATATATAAGAATATAAATGTATGACCTCTAGGGTTGTATGGCCTTTATGTAGTCTAAGAATTTATAAATACTTGGGTTCATGAGGGCTTGTAGGCGGCCCTGTTTACCAGGAGGGTCGGTTGGCTGAGGGGAATGTTTGCATTTCAGACATTATGGACACTGCTGCTTGAGCTTGTTGACTTTAGGATGTGCAGCAAGTTTGTGGGCGTGCTTGCAAAGAGGCAGTTGGATTAATGGACGTGAAGAGAAGAGACAATACTTCCACGCCTCAAGCTATGAACGCCGTGAGCGGGTCCTGATTGCAAATAAGCCCTTGTCGGTGAATCTCGAAACTGCAAGAAACTGGCCTCGTAGCAGTGGCACATAGTAGCGATGTATCAGCAAAGCATTCAATGTGGCAATTTGCACTCATAATCCGAACGTCGTCTAAGGTGATGTAAGGTCAAAGGAACAACATTGTCATAGTCATTCAAAGGTCGCAGTCGAAGTCGTAGCTTCAGTTAGTTAGGCAGCCTAAAACTGAATCCTAAATCTGCACGTGGGCACCTGCATAAATGAATTTAGGATTTAGGGATTTAGGGTCCTGGGATTAAAGTAAGGGTTGAGGGTCTCCCTTTTCTGCCACTAGCTGTTGTTGATCCCATCCTGGATCTTGCTTTCATATTCTCCAGGGCGCAAAATGGTCTGTGGCACATTGGACATTTGCTGTCCTTCTTTGCCATGCGCTGCGCACCAATGAGTTTAGAACGCCTAAGCCCCCCACCCCCAAAACAAAAGAATGTTGCCCCTAATATGTTGGATTGGATTGGCGCATCTGTTTCTAAGGGGGGGGCACCCGAAACCCGGATTCCTCATCCCTAAACCTTAGGTTTGGAAGCCTAAGCCCTAAATCCAACAACCCTAAATCCTGGGGCTCCATGTCTATAAATGATACCTACATTGGGCGCCAATGTCTACAAATAGTACCTACCTTGGGCCATCTGGAGCCATAGGGAAAGTCCAGGCCCAGAAGCCCTAAACCTTCCAAAAGTCCAGGCCCAGTGTCAGCGGCTGGACTGGTCCACGCACAAAGCCAGCTGCAATGCATCTTCGGCGGTCCCGCCGGCCGCTGGGCTTTTTGAAGTTTAGGGTTCAGAGATTAGGGTGGAGGACCTTAAATGAAGTTACCACACTACAGGGTTTAGGGATAGTATATGTGGAAAACAAAAGGGGAACTATTAGATGTAGTGATATTGAATAGCAGCATTACCCTGACAACGGAGAATCACATAAAAAAAATGAAATGAACATTCCTCTGTAGGGCTTAGAGTAGGGCGCATCAAATAGAAAATGTAATTGTAAATGAAATTGAAACTGGAATTTGGTGGGGCTGTATAGGCATTACATGCGGTTTAGGCATAGCACCTCAAGAATAGTGGAGAATTGAATGGAAGATGGAATGCCAACTGGGTCATGTAAGGATCTTGGTTTAGGCAGCACAGGGTGCGGTGCGTAGGCATGCCGCAAGCTATCAAGACTGCGGGTGTGCTGACCTCCTTTTGAAAGACGCACCATAGTTTTGGCACGTGCCCATCCGGGAAATGAGATTGTGCCTCAGGGCCTAGAGAGTTCCATCACACAAATATGTTATAGTATATCTTGGTATATTACAGTGTATATACATATATATATATACATATATTAAAGTATATTATAGCTTTATTATGGTATCTTATGGTATATAGTATGGTTTATTATGGTGTTTAATCTGCATCCGGTTCGGCCCGGCCATGCTAGAGGCGGGATTGACTTGTTCGACATAGCCACTTTCCCACTTGCAGTGTGGTTAATGTCGACTCGCCCACACTGTCATCATTCATAGCATTTGTTTTGAAGTGCGATTTGAATGTTTCAAGGGGGCTGAGGTATGGGATCATTTCACAGTACCTTGACAATCCTTGACACATCCGAGCCCCTTCTAGCAGCACACTGCGATCTTCGTAGAAACCACGGAACCACTAACAGTCCTGTGCAAGTCCAAAAAGTCTGAGGGGATGAAAGTTAGGCCACAAACCCTAGACCAACATCAGCGGCTTCCGCTTTCAAACGCCACTTCCTTAACAAGACAATTACCAGGTGCTCAGCAAAGCGGGAACTGATCCCCATAGCAGTCCCTCTAGAGTCCCCAATAAACGGCTCATGTCCGCTCCCTATTCTAGACTGTTAATGGGTGGGGGCAGGACCCAACTCATAATTATAGTCCTTCTTGAGTAGATAGAATATGGCTTTGGGTATATTATATTACGATCCCCATATGCCCCGTATTCTATCTACTGAAGGGGGACTGTACCCAAGTACGTAGCCAGAGCTGGGTGACAAGCTGGCTTTGAGGCTCGCACATCTGCCGCGCACGACCTGCGGCGAGAGCTGCGACCTTTTGGTGTGCGAGGGTGGCAGGACACAAGTCATGTAGAGCCCAGTCATGGACGTAACATCTAGGAATACCGAGCGATGACACACTTCTGTTTACACGGAACGCTGCATGATGTCTTCTTTTCTCTTGTCACGCTTGTTCCAGACCCTGACGGGACATTTCTAGGGCTCCAGGAAATCAGGCTCCAGGTGCTTCCGGCTCAGAGTGGTGAATTTCTATGGGCCGCATTGGTTGCCAAGTCCAAACGGAGCAGAATTACGTTGACTTCGATTACATGCTTGCCTGAAAGCATGGTGTTGCCTGATGAAAAGCAGCCTTTCATCCGAAACCCGGAGCTGCGAAGCGGGAACTAGTTTTGAGCTGATGTTTTTTCAGAGAGCCGCCCGTTTATTTATGAGTCTCAGTTCATGGAAGGCCCGCCTGAACTGTCATAAGCAGTTATAAGGAGTCCAAGCAAACTGCGGAGATTATCCGTTCATCAAGGAAAACCGCTTCTGGACCCTGTGCGTTCATCCGTCCAACAGGATTTCCTGGCTGAACAAGGGGCTACGACCAAGGAGCAGGCAAGATTTCGGATTTCACAGGGTTAAGAGCGCCAAGCAACGGGATTCCAGTTCTGCAGTCGACAAGACCAACGTGATTTTGCCATCTGCCTGTACAGAACCCTTACCTCGTGTCCTATGAGCCCTAATGCCGAAGGTTCCCTGCAAGTAGCCATGCAGCACGCACAGCCCTGAAAAAAGAAGACTTTGCCCGCGTCGCGCACCATCTTTCACAAACCCAAAAAAAGCCAAACCTCCTCCGCTCGTTAGTATCAATTTTGACGCACCCTCCCTTTCTTGGAATCTACTGAAACCACCAAACATTGATGTGACCATGCATGCTTGCTGGGCCAGGCAGAGAACGTGAAGTACCGCCAGTGCTTTGGCTTGGCTACCCTGGAGGCCTCCCATGGTGCCCTTAGCACTACAAGTCGTGTGTTGTGGCTACCCATCACTGCAACGCCGGATCCTGACCTCAAAGTCACAGATTCTTAGCCACCATGAAGTAGGAGTACTCATTAAGCCACTACTCAGGCCACACCACTACTAGTTCCTCATTTTGAGCACACGGGAAGATTCTTTCTTTGTCAGCCCTCGGACTGCTGACTGCACGGGGATGGATAGCTGGTCAGCATACCTCGCCCGGAAAGGGGTTTTCAGATTCAAGCTTGGAGCTCATCTGGCAAAGGCCAGCTGTGCTCAGCTGTCAAAAAACCATCAGTCTGAGCAGCTTCCCCACCCAGGACCGGTTTGTTCATGAAATCTGCGATTGGGTGACTGCCACCAGGTGTAGGTCTGGCAGAGGCAGAAGTAGATGTCAAACACTGCTAAGTCACTGCTAGAGACACCAGACTAGAAACATTTTGACGAGCGTTGATGCATAGCTACCAACTGAAGGGCCAGACTCGTGACCTTGTGCTATGGAAGGAAGATTCCATGGACATGCACTTCTCATGTCCCTTCTAGATTCTAGAAGGACACTGCCAATCAGCAGCCAGGGTGAGAGCCGAAGCCCTGAAAGTCCTTTAAGGTCTCCCTGTACTTTGGCACAGGCCCTTCAGAGTTTGCCGGCCTTTGCTCGCGACTTGATTGAATGGAGTGGCCCAGCGCAGTGTTTGATAGGGAGAGCGGCCCCGGCATACTCATACTTCGACAGTTATGCACTGGTCTCAAATTCCCGCGCACACCTAGAAGGAAAGCTACGAATCTGGAATCCTAGATGCATGTCCTCAAGCTGTTGTACTAGCTCCCTCAATCCTGACAAACTCCGTTATGTGGTGGTTGCTTTGTAAGAGATTTTGTGCTGGGATGTTGACTCGGCTGTTGTGAGCTTGAGGGTTCAGATTGCGCAGTAGATCGGGTTGCTGTTAAGGAACCTAGTTTAAGTT
>CAJNIZ010001271.1:3001-29456 GCA_905231905.1 Symbiodinium pilosum | reverse complement strand
TTTACGCAGCCGTTTACTCGTAAACGGTTTAGGAGATTGCGAGTGCAATCTCAGGGGGGGATGTTTGGGGAAATGTTCATGTGGATGTTTATCCTTCGAAACATTCTCTCTATTCCAAACCACCAGGCAGGCATGGGCCATGTCTAGTTTAGGGTCTAGGGCCATTATGGTAGTTTCCATTTTCTTTCCCATTCCTTCGTTCATTCCCGGCTAACCAAAGGTACCAATACCCAGCGCAGTCATGACAAGGTTCGCTGTCGACGCTGTCCTTAGCTCGCAACAACAAAGGCTTGGGGCTCCCAGTTACCTTTATACTGGGAACTGGGTTCTATATATATATACATATATATGTATTATACCCTATATGGTTATATAGGCCAGTAGCCTACTATCTAGGTAATTGGGAGCCCTAGGGAAAGGCTTCTCCAGCAAGCATTGTTGGGCTGGGCTTGTAGTTTACGTTCTAGCTGCATAGCAAGTTGGGCTTGAGGGCAGTTGGTTATGTGTCCACTACTAGTCCGTGCTCTTAATTATAAAAAACCCGTAGATTTAAGACAACCACCCCCCATGCGAACCCTAGAAAATGACAAGGTTTAGGTTTGAGGTTCAGTTTCAGCTTCGAAGGATCTAGAAGCCTAAATTTTGAAACCTCAACTCCCCAATACGAAGCATGATTCTGAGACCTGAGTCGCTCATTAAAATCCATCAGGAATTAAGCTCAAACATGGCTTCCTGAGCCACCCCCCCTTACGGACCTTGCGTGAGAGGCTGTTTATTTAGATTAATGGAAAGTCCCTCCTACAATAATAGCAAATTCTTCAGAGTCATTAGTTCCGCATACTTGTTAACAGGCTTCTCTCTTGGCTCTTTTCTAATCCGAAAAAGAAAGCTGATTCAGAAACCTGACTTGCTTACCAAGGCTGCTCTTCACATGAGAATAAGAGAGTCTGAGGCCTGGATTGCTTATCAATATTCATTAGCCCTAAACCCTAAACCCTAAAGGGCTCAAGCATTGCTTCCTGAGCTACATCTTAGGGACCTGGCGTGAGAGGCTCTTGATTCCAATAAAAGCAAATGTTCTCAGGTTGTGAGTTTCTCATCCTTTTCATACTGAAATTTCTTGAAAGGTCAGTGGAAAACTCATCGAAATTAGCTCAAGCTTGATTATTTATAGGCCATCTAAATTCAAACAACCAATGTAAAAGCAGTCAACATCTAATGAAAACAAGAAAGTTTTGATCAACATCCCTAACATCTAATGAACAGCAACCCACTATCCAGTCAAACCTCAAATGTATTTAAAACCAATAAGACCCATTAACACCAATCAGTCAATCAACGTGCCCCAAAATCTAATTGAAACCGTCTAGGATAGCTAGAATCATGGGCCCTAGATTACAATATAGGGGGGAGGACCCGGGCACCCCTACTAATGAGCAGCGTGGATTAACTCCTGCCCTCTAGTGAGATCCAAACTCGAAGAAAACATGGCTCTAGATGGCTCTATCCTGCCAGGTCACCATGGTGCTGGTGCTTGTCCAGGTCTGGGTGCCTTCCATGCAAGAGCGTACTGGCAACAGTCAGACATCGAAGGGGAGTAAGTTTAGAAGGATGCTAGTACCAGTACCACAACCGCAGCTGCTACGACTCCTGCTGCTGCTGCTGAGACTGGTGGTGCTGCTGCTAATGCTACTGCTTCTGCTACGTCTGATGCTGGTGCTACTGCTACAGCGATGACAAAGACGACGGGCACTACTACCAGTACGAGTACTAGCGGCAGCAGTAGCAGCAGCAGTCGTCGCAGTGGTCGTGGTCGTCGGTCCTAGTCGTTGTCGCGGTCATGGCTATCCTGGTTGTTGTTCTCATGGTCATCGTCCTGATCGTCGCCATGGTCGTCACGGTCATAGTGGTGGAGCGTCGCCGCTGTGGTCACGTAGCAGTGGTAGCAGCAGCAACGGCAGCAGAAGCAGGAGTAGTAGAAGAGTGGGTTGTTGTTGTGGTTGCTGTGGCTGCTGCAGTGGCCTTCCCCAGCCCCAGCGAAAGATCTGCCAGTAACCGCTCACAGGAGACCTGGCTATTTCATCGTTACATACCTCTTGAGCCTCTTCAGATCCCGATCACACTCCTGATCACAGAACATGGCAAAACAGAGTTTCCAAAGTTTCGCTCCAATGTCCGGATCCCAAAGTCCGCAAACTCCAATGTACTTCTGAAAGTCCATGTTGCTTTGCCTGACAGTGAAGTCGAGCTTTGCGTTTTGGGCACGGTCGCGGTCGCAACCGTTGTGAGAGGGGCCTCGGCACAAGATTGCATGATCCCTTCCGGGTTTAGACGTGTTGGATAAGAGTAGAACGCGGGGTTAAACATTGTCCCGCAAAAACTCCCTCCTGAAAGGAAAGTATACGTTTTGCAGGGCCTTCCTCGTTGTGGCCCCATGCTATTGTAAGCTTCATCTACACATCGTTGGGGTTGGCCGTCAGTGTTATAAGTCCCCGTGAACCTTGAGCATGTATTCACTTCATCGACTTGGCTTGCAAGAGCATGGCAAGGCAGAGTACGTATATGGAGGTCTAAGTGGCCTGCTGGGATATGCAGCTGGGATCAAAAAACATAATGTGCCCTGCTAACTACTTGATAAGCCTCACCTCAGGGGGGATTCTTCGAAGATATCCAGGTATCAAAATGCCCTAAACTCTAAAAACCTAAAGGCCGAAACCCTAAAACCTAA
The DNA here is from genome assembly GCA_905231905.1 of Symbiodinium pilosum. Classification (NCBI taxonomy): domain Eukaryota; class Dinophyceae; order Suessiales; family Symbiodiniaceae; genus Symbiodinium; species Symbiodinium pilosum. The sequence continues at coordinate 26,728 of CAJNIZ010001271.1, read as the reverse complement.
AAACTTACAGACCTGGGGACTTGGCAAAGAGTGTCAACATGCGCCTCGGTGTGGTTTGGTGTTCACTAATGTTTCCTCCGGGTTTAGGGTTTAGGGTTTGCCCTAGCTGCTCAGAACCCGAATAGACTGCAGGACCAAGAGCAGGGGAACTACCAGATCCCAAGCAGGGCACAGCTCTGCTGAATCCATGGTTCAGTTCGTGGATTCCAGCTGTTGGAAAGCACCATGTCTGTTGTAGATCTGTAGCTGATTGTATACAAGATTCATCCCGTGGTATTTCGTCAACGTGTCCTAGCCCCAGCAGATGTCAGTGTCGCATGGAAGGATAGCAAGCTGCACAGAATTAAGAACCCGCCAAAGACCTAGCAAGAGTGCAGTACCTTCTGAATAGCGTCCCCAACCATGAAAAAACACTCGACAACAGATGCTTGAATCTACCACGAATGCTGCCATTACATTCATGCGGAATTTGAAATCAACCCGTCTCGTGCTCCACGGCACGCTTCACAACCTGCTATGCTTGTATCCTTCACAAAGCTAACATGGAGCCTGAATTACACACAGACTGCGGTCCTTTTCAATGCGGCGTATATGAGCTGTAGTCTAAACTCCTAGTCTTGCCCTTGGTTACCCCGATAATTGTTCCCCAAAGAATACCCTATATAATCCCCTAAGCCCTAAACCCTTAACAACCCTTCTTTAAGGAGCTTAGACTCTAGCTGGGGGTCGGGTGCCTGCCTCTGGATTTAAAACTATGGGCCCTTTTGGGTTATAGATTAAATTAATGCACCTAGTTTAGGGCTACCAACATGGGACCCTAACTTTGGCAACTACCCATGTGGGACTGATCCTGCTTGGGAGATTCAAGGCATGCATAAAGGAATGCATTTATGGCTACACTAGGCAGGACAAGTAGTGATGTCCAATATTCTGACTAAGTTTTGAGAATCCTGGCTCAGTCCACGGCCACGGTGGAGGTAATGGTTGCACTGCTTGACCTAGGTGACCACAAGCTCAGGAGGGCATTCAAGGTAACCTTTTAAAGCTCCTTGAAGTTCCAGATTTGTCTCGGTGCTTCAAGTAGCGGTCCGTGCGTGCCTTTACCTTTAAATCTAGCCCCCCTCAAGTAGATAGAACATGGGGTATATGGGTATCTTATGCTAAGATACCCAAAGCCAGATTCTCTCTACTTAAGGCGGACTACATATGTTCTCATTTCCACCCGCATCCATTTTCAGCTCGTTGGCTTGGAGGTTCGGATTTTTGGGATAAGATTCAGGGGGCAATCTGGGAAGGTCTGGGACGATTACAGGCTTGATAGCTTTGGAATTTAATTTAAGGCTTTGGGTTTTAGAGCGCTTGTGAAGAGAGGTCAAAAGACTCGTGCAATTGCCCAATGTTCCGCTGCATTTCTCTTGAACCAAAGGTTTTTAGGCCTCCAGATAGTGTTGCAAGCTCAAGCTTTGAAGCACCACATCTCGAAGGCCGAAATATAAATTTACAACAGAAGCTTATCTTCCAGGAAGCACCTTTGGAGGGTTGTACGAATGAGCCACGACCTTTCTTCCTGGTCTAGCCCTTGCGCGCTTATTCTAATCCATGGAGCTCATCTCGCTCGCCTCATGTTTCATCTTCGGGGTGACGTCGACAAAGCCATATGATCTGTTCATCATGCTGGAGACGGCATCTGGGCTTCATTTTGATCCAATAACCTGACCTATGTGTTCAATCTCCGGACCCTGTCCCATTCCCAAACAGAGGCTGGTTCTGAGGTTCTGGATTCAAAAACTACTGACAGGACTAGGCCTCTTCTATCTTACTACGTAAATATGAATTGCTGGCGGTTAGTAGGGGAGACTGGAATATAATCGCTGTATAAACATGCCCTGCTTCGCCACTGAATGTCAATGTGGGCTGGACAAATGGAGGTCTGCTCGGTACAATCACTGTTCAGCTTTGGGATCTCATGCAGCACAGCAGCAAGGTAGTGGTCAACACAGTCAACGTTGTTGTCAACGTCCTGCAATGGCAAGGAGAGCACTCAACCGCGTTTGCGTCATCTCGGCCAAGAACCCTAAATTTCTGAGGGTTTAGCACCGCGTAACCCTCCCACCCCAAAACCCTTCATCATTCATGCTATTAGAAGTCTCTGGATCCTAAGCCCGAACGTTTCGCAATCCTTCGACTTGTGATTTCCCACAATTTCAAAACATCTGAATTCCGGTTCCCCTGCATTCTAGGCGAGACATGACGAAGCTTCAAGCTGCCCCTCACCAAAGCCCTATAAGTCTTGTCGCCACTAACTAGTTAACTCCGCGCTCCTGTCAGTCAAGCTGGAGTCTGCCTCCAGCCAGCCCTGCCCCACTGAATTGAGGCAGCAAAAATGAAAGCCGAAACTTCACCCCTTGACCTCTGAAGGCCCTTAAGTAACCGCCCTGAAACCTGGCCCTACGCCTTACACACCGAAATCCCTGGATTCGCCAAGCTTCGCTGTCGTGGTTGACACCTGGGTCGTTGCAAGCTCCGCCCAATGCGTGCTGCTGAGGGTAGTTGTGACCGTCCTTGGCATCTTCAATCTGCAAGTGCTGGTGTTGGTTGGTGCAATCAGCGTGCATGGCACTTGCTCCGCATTGCGTATAAATTTGACTGGCAACATCGGTGCTACCACAGCCACAATGAATAACTGTCAGTTTCGCTCGTCCCATTCGTATTCCGACTGCTCATTGAGCGGGGGCGAAGCCCTCACATGCTTTGATAATTATCCGGAACGCTGTAGGGAATAAGGGTCTTACCCTAAACCCAACTAAGACCCAAAATAGTAACTGCCATGTTCTTTTCTATTATTAATCCTATATAACCCCAATATAACTCGTGCAGTCCGTACATACCGAGCCTGTACCCTAATGATGTGCATACCCACGACAGTATCCCCCTGAGACAGGCTGAGGGGCTTAGGTCGCAGGATGCTAAGCTGTTGTGTTTATCTGTTTTTGGGCCCATACACAACAAAAAGATCGAGAGGATGAGGAGCGGTGGACAAGTATAGAAGCGCTAGATGCCAACGCTACAAGCAGTCCGTAGACGCATACAGGAGCGCTTTGAATGTATGCTGCTAGATAACTGAGATCATTTTTAAAGTGCACGCCAAAACTTGACAGGTATCTTTGACCATGTTAGACGCATTTAAATTGCGTGGTACCCTGCATCAAACATGGAAGCTGCTATGGTCACCTTTTCAAAAAAAACAATGGCTTTTGATGCCTCCCCTCGGCTTCCATGCTACTTTAGGGGATTGTTCACTTGGCAGTGACCTGCTTAAACCGACCACCTCCCCAAAACTGCTATTTCGAATCCAGACTGGGCTGCAACATGCTGGGACGCATGCAAACCTAGCCAACAGCCAACACAGCCGGCATGGACTCCTAGGACCCTGTCTTTTTGACAGGGCAATATTGTTTGTACTTGTTTGGCCCTAGGCATGCAAGTATACAAATAATGCTGACATTGGGCCCTGAAGCCTGCAAATATTACCTAATTACATTGGGCTACTTGGATTCCCATAGGCCCTTTTTTAAAGGCAGTAATGTTTGTGCTGTTCTGGGGGTTCCAGGTTAGTTTCTCATTGTAGGGCCCCTGGGTGGGTGCCGGTTTGGAGCGAGTGCCGACACCTCCTGGCACCCTGCGCACGCCCTAATCAACCCCAGCAATGCACACCAGTAATGCCAACATTCCTCTGACATCCTAGGCTAAATGATGCGCACCTACACATGCGCATGTTATCTGCAGCTGACGACTATGGCTGGTATTGCTATTGATTATTATCACTAGTCCTGTTATTACTGTAGTAACTGAAAGTACAGCCCAAGCATCTCCGTCACCGTGCTTTCGGTTGCCATCTCTTCTGTGGTGCTCGCTAGGCTAGTTGCCGTGTTGGAAGTTGTCACGGTGCCTTGCTCAAGTCAAAGGTGGTTAGCAACTTGTTGGTGTCAATTTCTTGGCTCTGTCTGGCATATAGGAATCTGAGGGAAATCAAAATTATTGCTCCCTATGGCGGAATTTCTCTTCCTTGTACCGTGCACCTGTTATTAAGCATTGGTCACTGGCACTGATTGACTTCCCCTTGCTGGCTGGCTACCGGTGGAGGCATTGGCTTCGAGAGACATGAAGAACACACCCTGAAAGGAATGAGACTGAACCCCACTAAGCCCGAAACCCTGAATCCACAGAGGTCTACCCGGCTACACCTCTGAACACCTCACGCTCCACCCAAAAGCCAGAAGTGGACAACAACTGGCAGGAACCAATTTTTTAATTGGGGAGCATGTTGGGTTGCAGGGCAAAACTCTTGAAGCTTGCAATACACGTGGAATTGGCTGGAATTCAGCCCCCAATGCGCAAAACCTAAAGACCCTTGACATGCACCCTGAGGCTGCTCAGACTTGGCATAATTCGGATTTTTTCGCCCTGCCTCCACCGCGACTGGGTTCGGTTTTAGACGTGTTGAATTTACGGACTTTGTTGCTGCAAGCCTGTCAAGAACGGGGGCTGGTATGGCTGGGGATGAAGTCTTGCACGAGCCGCATTGACAACTGCCTGGGCCCAGCTTTAGCATGTAGCTGACTTTGCCAGGCCTAGATCCCACGTTTGCTCGCTTCTGGTTGTAGAAGAAACAGAGAGGAAACCAGCAGACATAAAGTGGACCTACATGGCAAGCGAGAAGCGGAGCAACACATACCTCACTGGAATGCATGAGCAATCATCACAAAAGACGCCTTACGCGACCTAAACCATGACGCCTGCAAGTCCTATTCAAAAGGTATTATTACTATTCTTATTATTACTATTATTATTATTACTATTATTATTATTATCAGGCAAGAGGTGCTGGTGACCAGAGTGGTAGTAGCACTTGTAGTCCATGTAGCTGTTGCCGAGGACTCCGTCCTTGCGATTACAACACACCCGAGAGGCAAAACAAAAACCTACCAGCTCCGCATTGGACTTGCAATTCCACCCTTGACTATGTCTCGTTTGAGTATAGGCATATGTATATACATATATATATATACACGCACGCGTCCCTACGTGCTATGTCTCATCTTCTAGACATTTCAGTGTTGCTAGAACATGACATGAGCATATGAATGATGACATCTTGGGCTAGTGGGTTCTGGAAGCTGCTGTTTCGCTGAAACCTTGACAGCGTTAGCACGTCTGCATCACAAGAAACTACAGTGATACGATAAGCCGAAGAGAAGGTTGCCAACACATGTGAGCAGCGTGGTGCTGACAGTTGCGGTTGTGGACGTCTCTGTCTCCGTCACTTCGGTGCTGGTCGAAGTTACCCCCGACCACGTTTTGGTACCTTCTGCAGAGGTCCAAGAAAAAACCGGGACATCAGCACGCAAACTCCACAGCAAACTAGAAAAGAGGTTTCGGCGGGGTCTTCCTTATGAATTCAAGGAGCGTCTCTCCAGTAAGTAAGTCCCCGGTCTTGGCGCCACACGTCTATCAATCACCCCCTTTTTACATTGAACACCCTCTTGCCTCCTCTCTCAAACATTGCTTATAAAAGAGTTTCATGCATTTTGGGGAAAAACTAATATTGCTGGATGGGGGGTGGGTCCTCCGTATCAGGGGGGTGTAGTACAATCCCGCATGCACGCAATGCAACATGAGAATTTCCAAAAATTGCAGTCCTCCTTATCGGTACACCCACCCGAAAAGGGATCCCAAATTTTCAATTTATGTGGAAGCCCCACCCCAAAAAATGACAATGCAAGGCGCTGCTTGTAGCCGTTAGTGACGTAGCAGTGCCCGTGGATGTTTGGGAAGTGGCAGTATTCGTCTGGGTGGTCGTCTGCGTCTCCGAAGTAGACCTGAACTGGCTCGTTCTGGGTAGAGAAGAAACCCTCCCAGAACCCATTTTAGGACTATGTGGAGTATAATCTTGAATATTGCCCCGATCAGGAACCGGCTTGGGGTTTCTTGGGTTTCCAAGCACACTTTCAGGGCTGGAAGACAGTGGCTGGAGGAACTTGGACTGCGAATCAGCAATAAAAAAAAACCTGTTGCATCAGGATCCAAATTTGCGGATGTGTCTTTGACATGTCCAGACTCCAGACGAAATCAAGGGTTGGAAGCTTGTACAATGAATGTGAAAGACTTGAAATATGGTAGTTGTCCATGGGCTCCCTTCTTAAAACCCCAAATACTTGTTGAGCCTTATTCTTGGACCCTCAGAGACTCAGAAAGGTACCCCTAAATTTGGGAAACCCAAGGGGCTCTGGGGCAAATGATGTTTCCAGGAAAGGGTCTTGAGGGCTCCTAGCGCAGAATTGCTCGATGGACGACGCCTCAGACAACCTGTACAATGTGGGGCCCCAAAATTATAACTTGAGTATAAGTAACGTATGCATAGGTTTAATTACAAGTCATATTAACTTCAGTAAGTACAGTTATGGGATGTATGTCTCATTATGAAACTAGGGAGCACCACCCTGTATCAGTATACGACGCGTATCGCAGGGATCTAGGTAATTAGTATGTGGCTATAGAAAAACGTTTGTGCGTGGGCGAAACTGTAATCATATATGCATTACGGGGAGGTAATAGCGGTAACTTGTGGGCCTTAAACCCTAAACCCTAAACCCTATGTGGCCTCCCTGGAAAGCTGGTCTCTGAAGGTCCCTTCCCCCTGCCTTTTCAGGTCACAAGCCATGCCATTGCTTTCGAAACCTGTGGGGAAACGTCTGCTAGTTGTCAGTGAAGAGGAGAAGAGCAAGATCCTAAACCCTAAACCCTATCTAACCCATCAAGGTGGTTTCCATTTTCTTTTCCACTCCCAGCTGAACCTAAATCAAACCCTGAGACAAGGTTGTTGAGCTCGCCGTCTGGGTGGTGGTGTCGGTACCTGTGACCTCGGCATGGAAGGCATCTCAGGGTTTAGGGTGTAGGGTAAAGTCCCCCTTAAGTAGATAGAATATGGGGTATATGGGGGTCTTATGATCATATACCCATGAAGTAGAAAGCAGAGCATTTGTGCGGACTGAAGATCACAACGTCATGTTACTGTTAAGGCCCGTTTCTTCCCAGAGCCACAAATCATGAAACCTATCCTAAAACCTAGACCCTAAACCCCATCTTTCCAGACCCTACAACCTAAGACCTGGAGCCCGGCTCCTAGCCCCTAAGCCCTAAACCTTATATACCCCTAAGCTCAGAGTCTTGGGCTGCCGCCGTGACAGAGCTTGTTACCGTCGTGGTGGAGGCAGTGAGGGTACTCGACCAAGTTTGAGATCCTGATCGCAGAAAATTGGGGATCCCTTTAAGGCGTGATAGGGTATACATGCGGCTATATAAGGGTATTCAGGGGATCATGTTTCCTAAATTTGGGTATATTCCCCCAAGGGAGAATCAAATGGAACAGATGAAAGAAGATGACCTGGAAACTGGGCTTGTGTAGGAGCTGATGGAAACGATTCAGTTCTCACAGTAAGGGAAGAGCGAGGATCTGCAGAGCAGCAAGAACCATTGAAATAGCAAAGCCTCAACTGCCTCCAAAGCACTAACCTGAAATTCAATACACCTACAGTAGTAGGTACTTGGACCTGGGCAAACACGGTCTCCCCGTTCGCATACACCTAAAAAATGCCACCAGCTTCGAAATCCTGAAGATATTCGAATGCTGCTGAGTATCAGTATTCGTACTATTCTACCTAAAATCCCAAACCCTGAACTTTGTGCCCCTGGAGCCTCATAAGTTGAGCCCATGCAGGCATCTCCTTCAAATGTCATTGGCAAGCATCCTGCACTGCATAGCACTACATTGACTTGCCAGATTTGCATAGGTCGCGGGTAGTTAGGTTCGTGCAGAATAGTTCGTATCTAGCATCACTCAGCACCTCGACCCGGGCAAATGCTTGGGAACCATCTACCCCTAAACTCAACTCACCGGTGCCTAGGCGGGAGTGACAACCCTAAACCCTCCATACCCTATAAGCCGCCTCTAAGTTCACCCCCCACATTCCAAACCCCCAACACCGGATTTTAGGTACGAACAAACTCATAGATAACCACAGTTTCCAGTTCACTTTCCTTTCATTAATATATCCCTCAACCCTAAAGCTTCATCTGGTCCCAAAAATGCCCGTGCCTTTCACCAATGCACAGCAAAACCTCATGACAGCCCATCCTCTTGATGCTTTAAGTTTGAATGTTAGCCCCTTCCTGTAGTCGAGGATGTCGCAGTCTCCGACATGGTTGTGGTTTCTGACTTGGTTGTTGTGAGAGTCTCACCTTCGATGATATGGAGGTTCTTAAGGATTGGGGTGTCCCTGAGGATTCCACTCTAGGGATCAAAAAGGGATTGCAGGTTGGGAATAACCCCTAAACACTCTAACCCTAAACCCTAAACTCTAAACCCTTTGTAGTAGAAGGTGGCAGTTGGCCATCGAGGCCAAGCGGATACGGTTAAGGTTTTAGGGTTTAGCGGTTTGGGGTTTCAGGGTTGGTTTTGGGGTAACATAATCTGAAGTACGCCAGCACCGAGCCGACTTCCATGTATAACCCCGGTTTCCATTTCGCGTTCCATCGTCTTTGTCATTTGCTTCTCCATCTATTAGCAATATCTTCCCAAATCCTACATCCCTATATACCGCAACATGTATATGTGAGACCTAGTCTGAATGATCGCATGATGATGGGTATATGTGATACTTTGCTGCTTGACCTCAACGTGCCGCTCATGCTTCTGCTGAAGTCTTGCGGACTGAACACAAGAAGAACCCAAAACATACCAAGAAGGCACCAACAATGTGAAAGATGCACCCCTTTGAACCCGCAGGACTGCGAGAAGGTGTCCTTGCTAACGCAAGTTGTGCGGCAAGAGGATTCAGAGCGTTTCGATTTGTAAAGCAATGGGAGGGACAAGGAGGTCTATCCAGCTGCGCAGAAATCATTGTGTTTCTCGGTGGCCGGCCAAAGCAAGGGTCCAGATGCTGAAGCACAAAATCTGCAATGGGTGTCCTAGAACCTCTGCGTGATAGTTTTCTGCATATGCCAAAACCCGAGTGTAAGGAAGTCAGGAACATCGCGCCGCATCCAAAATGTGGCAAGCCCAGTATAGACCCCAACATAGGGAATTCCCTTTTTGGGGGACTAGACCCTAAACCTTACACCCCAAAAAGATAGCCCCAACCTTGGGAAGCAGAATCCCTATAACCCACTAGATAATACCAGCTGCCACTTCATTTGCCATGTTCTTGTCCGGTTGATTCTCCATTTTTTGGGTCGTATCGCTATGCATCCCAGCATACAACCCTGGATAAAATAGATGTCATTTCATGCGCCGGTTGATTTTCCATGGGACTCTATATTTTGACGTAAGCTCTCTATGTAAGCCCTGCATGATCCGTATACAAACCCTATGGCCCTATGTACTCCCTCTGGAATGTTTATTACCATCCTTTTTTCCTCTCTGTAGTCCTATAGAGTCCTGTCCTGTATAAGCCCTTTATAACGAGTGCATGGCCTCCCATTTCATCCCCGCTAAACTGAGTCAACCACTTTCCGTTGTGGTGGTGGAGCTGGATACATTCGTCTCGTTCCTGGAGGTCACGAGTGCAAACCCATGGGAAATCTAGAAAATAGAGTTCGTAGTACTCTATTCTACTATTGGGTAGGATCTACCTTCTGGTTCTGGATCCTCCCAGGAGTCTGGGAGCTGCCAGCCTATCCAACCCTAAACAAAAACCGAAATCAATCTAAGCCTGCGAATCCTAAACCACGAGCTGTGTGAAACCTAAGCCTTTCAAGACATTGATGCTCCAAAATAGTGCCTGGAAGCTGTGCTGACACATGTCATCCCCTCAGGAGATCTTGTATAATCTGGGAAGCTTTCTGCCTCGCAGTAAAGATGTTCCGCTAGACCGTCTGCAACTGGGGTTTCAGCTTCGGTGTCAAAGAAGGCTATGCCTACAAAATCCATGTGAGCCTAAAGAGCATTTTTGAGAGGAATCGTATTCCGCAAAATAAGCAGCGCCTCTACAAACCCATGTATGACGGCTACCACTATGACATTAATCAAGGGGAGGAATACCCGTTGTTAGCGGGGTGGGCGTTGGCTTAGGGGAAGGAAATTCTTGCTGAAATGACCTGCGCAGTCACTCTGCGCGCCTCTCTTATGGGAGCCACGAAATCCTTCTTGGTGAAACATCCTGATACGTCTGGAACCCTGCAAGGATCATGTGTCACTAAATCCAAATCCCTTAACCTTTAAAATTTGCTGATGTGGCAGCCTCTGATTCTGCACACGATCCCGAAATAGAGGATCCACAACACCATGAGAAGGTCCACAACATTGCGCCATTCCCGTGTCTGAGACCCTCAGGTCCCAAAGGAGAAAGCAACCTGAGGGAAATTCCACGACACCCTAAACCCCGAAGACCGTGCAAGGCATAAGCATGCCCAGATTCTTGAACTCAGGGATCGTAATGTTGATTTCCGTCTTGTTGGATCCGGCCGCGAATGACTGGAACAATTTCCTTGAGTGCTTTCGGCTTCAACCTTTCTACTCCAGGAGGCTTTGGGCTCGTCACAGAATCACTACAGCGGTTGCCTTCAAGCTGCCTGAAAAGCCATACGCAAGTCATTGAAGGTGTTTAAGGATAAAACTCACTCACAAGATCACCCTGAAACTTCAGGGCGCTAGAAGTCTGAACTTGTAGCCTTGTAAACCCTAAGCTTCAGACCTTTCATCCTCCATGGGGCTCTGAATCCAGGGTTCATTGAACGGCAGCCAATATTGCAAGTCCTCTTCCTGCTGATGGGAAGGGACGCCCATTTGGGGAAATCCGCGGGAAGAAGAAGGGGAAGGCAGCACTGAGAGACGAGATCCCTCCTACCACTTAGAATGCCCATTAGTTGGGGCTTCCTAACAATTAGGGGTACCATGTGGGGGTACCCTTCCTAAGGATGAACGTTTTTGGGATCTATATGATTAGGGTCCCCAAATTTGGGAAACTACGAATTAGGCTAGAAACGAGGATGCTGCTTGTAGGCTCCAAGTACTGTAAGCTGTACAGAATAGGCTCCAAGACAGATCCCTAGTTTTCAGCAAAAATTTAGCAATCTCCATCAGAAGAACTCAGGCAAGGCACCCCAGATTTGTCAGGGTTCCGTTCGGGTGGATCAGGCCGGCGTCTCCGTTCCTGGGTGCTTGGTTTCGGGCTCAGGAAGGGTTCCCACGCTAAAGGTTTTAAGGTTTAGGGTTCGGGGCTGATAAGGTTCTGAGACGAAGAAGGTCTACACCTACGTCAATCTGCGGTCTCAAAATGCCAGACCCAATCTTGAAGCTTTAAACCTCTCAAGGGGATGGTCTAGCGGTATTCTAGAGAATTGCTTTTGTTAACGGTCTAAGGGTTTGGGAGCTTCACCAGCAAGTTGGGAACGGACAGGCTCGACACTTAGAAGGTCCAAGCTGCAGTTCATTCTTTGGGAAGTATAGGATGGCCCTTTTCGCATCTGGGCTCGCACACAGCCAGAATAGGTTGGCCCTAAACCCCAGACCTAAACTGAGTCAGGGCGCTCGCCATCAACCTGGCAGCACACACAACGACTTTTTAGGACATACCGGGGGGGTTCCAATAATCGAGGGTCAGCAGTTTGGGTCCGCGTAAGAAGGACTGCTAGATGTTGGGGGGTCTACAACCTGCCCGCGACTTGTGCAAATTAGCACCACCTTTCAGGGTTTGTCAACGCAGAGGCACGCTTGAACCCCACCATTCACAACCGACATTTATAGGAACAAGCAGGATGCGTCAAGCGGCTCCTAAAAGATTCTACACGGTGCTCTTTTAAAAACGGTCTGGGATGCACCAATCCCAGTCTAGACCTTGGCTGGCAGATTGTAGGTCCGTACACCCCTCACTCCTCTATTCACCCGTGCTCACGCGCGGACCGCGGAAGCTTCGGGGGTCCTACTAGCCTATACCACCTGAATTGGAACGAGGACCCTGAGAAACCTGAAAAACAAAGCCGGGGTGGCAATAGGATGAGCCCACTGGTCCTTGAAGTAGCTGAACCAGGCATACCTTGCATCAGTCTTGGAGGCTTGGTGTTTCCGCTAACAAGCGGATTTGACGCTGACTGAAACCAGTCTCGAACAATCATCTGTGCTAAGCCCCGACATTCTGCATTCCCATCATTCCCCACAACTGTTAGAAAGTCTTGGGAGAGGCTCGGGCTTTGCGTTTCATAGATCCTCTCTCGTTCGCTCTCTCTCTCTCTCTCTCTCCCTCTCCCTCTCCTGGGTTCCGGTGCCTCATTGGTTGGCTGCTCTAAGAAGCTACGAAGCACATTGAAATTCCAATGTAAGGCTTGGCCACGATGCATTGATGCGCGGTCATCAAAGCTTCAGGCTAGAGGCATCTCCACATCGTCATCTGCTTCCAGGAGCGGGATCGCCTGACAAACGGCTGCTACAATTTTACATGCTCAGGGTAAGAATGTTCAAGGTTCGGGTGCTTGGAGGGCATGTGTTTTGGCGCAGTTTTAGGGCTTAAAGGGAAAAATGCATCAAGGATTTGCCAAGAGGGGCAGGGTTTTCGGGTTGTCACGGACTGCGCAGAGGGCCAACGCGGAAGGCAAGGGGATCTCCGCAGAGATATCTTCAGGAGGCCCCGGCTGGCACATTCAGGGAACAGCAGAAGAGGTGCCAACCCGTCCCCCCAAAAAATAGATGAATCGGGTGTTTGCATAATTTTTGTGTTTGGTCCTCGGACCCTTATTTAGGCATAAACAATGAAGGCGACGAAGGGGAGCGTGACGAACTTTGAAAAATTGGCTGTTAGACGAGGGGGATGGTCAGCACACAGTCTGTCAATGAATACGGGCTGTCCTGCGGATGTGTTGCTGTCCTTCGTACCCCCTGATATTCTGAGATCAGCTTGCGCAATGCTGAGATGCATGGGGCTTTATATGAAGGACAGACCGGATTACTATATAGTGACATATGGGGCTATATAGGAAAGATCGGATTACTATATAGGGACATATGTGGTTCTACAGGAAAACATGGGGCTCTGTAGGAACATATAGGCTTTAACTTTACAGGGATACTAGAAAAGAAAATGGAAACTGCTATTTTTCATGTTCGGGTTGGACCAAAGTCTTCTCCGAGTTTTGATGTTGCTGCGCGTCAATGCCTGAATCCTGCAGACCCAGACTTGCTCCAGGATCGAGATACAATGTGCATGTTTCAGCTAGTTACTTCAGAGAAGTCTTACAAAGTGTCAAGTAGTAATCGAAATCTGTTGGGTTAAGTATTTGGCCAAATTCTATCCCCACCATGTCACCATGTGTTTCGACAGTCCCGTTGTCCTGACAAAGAGATTGCCTATCTTTCTCGTCACAGACGGCTTCCCAGCGTAAGATGGAGCCTAGGAGAATATTGGCATTTCCCCAATTGTTGGGCACCACATGGAAAACGAAATGGAAGCTTGGCATTATAAGGGTATGTAGGATTTCGGGTAATGATGGACAAGCAATGGCCCCTAAACCCTAAACCCTACATGAGCTGTAGTCTGAGCTCCTGGTATCCCCCTTAATAACCCCTGTAGTAGTCCCATACATAATCCACTATAGAACCCCCCTTAATTGAGTTGCTTAGACTATGGCTAACATGAAATGGAAGCCCCAGGGATGCTCATAGATTCCCCTACTACCACCCTCCCCCCCTTCTACCCAGGTTCCCCCTGCAGTAACCTTAACTAGGTATAATTATCTCTAAATAGCCCTTATCAAAGGTAGGAACCTAGGGGGGGTAGTAGAGAGGGGAGTAGCAGGGGAACCCATGAGTTTAGGTCCCTAACACTATAGTCCCGCTGAAGTAGATAGAATATGGGTTATCTGTATCAGGTAGCCAAAAGTCACATTCTATGTAACTCTAAGCCCCTAAGCCCTGGACTCCAAACCCGAAACCCTTAACCCCAAACCCCTAAAGGTTTAGGCTTGGAGCGGGCATACGGCTTTCAATCCAAGAGCTGCCCGGAGCAAGTGTCCGGGATGGTTGCTGCACCCCCCATGGCAATCTCGTAGCATAACTTCCCTACTACAAGGGTTTAGAGTTTAGGGTTTAGGGTTTTAGGGTTAGGGTTCAGGGGTTTAGGGTTTTGCGGTTTAGGGGTCTTGGATTAGGGGTTTCGGGTTTAGGCCTTTCGAAGCCCCACCGAAAGATAGCTACATGGGTATGCAACAAGATATGCACTCAGCGTTTTTTGTTACCGTTGTCTAAGGGCAAGTAGTAGGACAATTCCCTACAACACATATACCATTCCATCTGATATTCCTGTCGTCATACCCATGTTCACTCCAACCCCTCCCCCTATTGCGTATAAATTGATGAGGCAGTTAATTTGCTTGTGGGCTGGCTCTACTGGGTTGCATTAAGGGAAATTTAAGCAGGTCATCAGAAGACAGACCTACAGTAAAGAATACGGTTTTCTGGATAATTGTAACTTCCAGCAAGTTCCTCAACAGTTTTTGGGCTTCAACGGGCGTTTGGGGTTCACCCTCCCTGGCGCCTCCTTCATGTACGCCATCTGGCCCTGGCAAAGGCTGACTCTGAATTTCATACCTACGTAATTGGTGGGTATCACTTTTGTGTGCGTGTGGGGGGGATTCTAAGGATGCCACTGTCAACAAATACCCACATACAGCCTACAAGTAAGTACAAGTAATTAGTTATTGATGAAAACATCAGCCGAGCACTCATTCCCGCAACATGCGCAGCAGAAGTTATTCCACCTTCTGCAAGATATCATGACGGAAGAGATTCCCCGCATGCAAGGTGTAAGATGGGCAGTCCAGAAAGAATTCGGGGCTTGGGGCTCCGGAAGTGGAGCCAACCAGCCGAGAAATTCCCAGATCCATGACATCACTCGATCAGGATACTCACGACCCGTGGGGCGCACGAAAAGATTCAAAACCCTAAGCCCTGAAAAGCGTACCACTACCCAGATCTGGCATCTTATGCCTGAACCCCAAACCCACAACGTCAAAAGTATAACCCTTTTGAGCAGGGACTGAAGGCAATGCCGCCTGAACCTCCAAGCAGGGACTTCACCAGTCATCTTGACAAGTGGTATGCGAGCGCAGGCACATACTTGGAATCAGAATCACCCTAACCCCTAAACCCTATCCTTACTTTTATCCAGGGCATACACGACCTATCTTCCAGGTCATAAGTGGCAATTACCACAAGATCCTAACCTCGGCTACAAAACTGACATGAACTGTAGTCTAAATTCCGAATTTCCCCCCAAAAAAACCCTGTTATAGCAGCCTATATCATTCCCTATAACCCCCTGAAAGAGTCTAGACTATAGCTCAGATGAAATCCTCACAGATGCCAAACTAGACTTACAAGGTCAGTTTAGGGTATAGGGTAATTGTTGAAGGATGGTTCAAGAGGGGCAGGGAACTGCACCTCGAGCCAGAATTTGCTAACCCAAGCGGACACAAAACTCTATACAACTCAAACCTCACACCTACACCGTGCCCAGTCCTCTGCTGATAATCGCTCGGGCGAATGCGGGTCGGAGCAGGCAATCTCCGTGACCCACATTGGCTTGCCTGATCTCAAAGTACAAGGCCAACGGGGGTAGGCATGAGACGCTCCAGGTCCGAATACAGCTTGAGTTTTTCCTGTGAGTGAGATTGCTGTACTATGGGGGTCTGAGTGATTTGATTAATCTTTTTGGGATGCCTTGCAGTAACTCTAAGTGGAGAAGGAACAATAGCAACAGTAACAGCAACGGGGAAGGACCCTGGGGATGAGTCCAGCTCCAAGATTCACCTTTACAGTGGATATATTGGGGTTATATAGGGATGATGGAAAAGAAAATGGAAACTACTATGTTGGATTATATAGGGTTTAGGGAAAAACAAATCATGGGGCCGACGTGAAGAATTTCAACAAGGATTGTTTGGAGCACCTCCTGAACCCAAACATTCCGCTCTCTACAGAAAAGGACCTTGAAGAGCGCCTGCGGAAGCCCTCTCCTTTTCATCACATGTCCTTCACCTGAACTGTGCGCATTCCAATCTTCGAGCCACCCGCGCGTTCTGACTAGGAAGTACCGGAGTTCTGTCACCGCTCTTATGGTATGGTCTCATTGAGCTTATGGTTTCTCAGGCAGTGTTGAGGGCAATTACATCGATTCGAACGTATCCTGCTCGGGCGATGCCAAACTAAAAACCCATCTCATGTACTTCCGAAGTACTTGAACCGTTTGTCCGCTTCGGGAACTCTACATATTACGAACCCGGCCTTGGGAGCAGAAGGCGAATCATACAACACTCATACCAATGACAACTAATTACTCACCAACCACTAATGCTCCCCTAAATGCTTTGTAAACACCCCGCACCACTAGTCTTGAATATACACCGCAAAATATCTGAGCTTCTCTAGGGAGATACCTTCAGAATGATGCGAGTATGGTGTACCGAGGTCATGCAAGATTCTCAGCCCCAAGCCCTACACCTCGGCACGAACCCTAAACATTGAACCATAAAAAAGCTGAGGCCCTGGCCGAAGACGCGATACCGGTCCAGGTGATACCTGGGCGGCACAACGCAAAGAGGTCCACCTAGGTGTATAGCACAGGGTTTAGGATTAAGGGTATGTATATAGTATACACTTGCGGCCAAAAGGTTCTCGCATAACCACTTGCGCAAGTATTTATTACTACGCAGCTTATCGGCTGGAGTTAGGGTTTCTGTTTCTGTGGCTTAGGCAAGGTTTGCAGCGTGCAGGTTCTAGAGCTGGCATGCATGCGGCATGCCCTTTCACAGATCAACGCTATCAGGGCTCGCGGTTTTCAAGTTGCACCAAGATTGCAAAGGACCAGCTATACTGCATGGGTATCCTAGGCCTAGCGAACTGGTGTCAATGCCCTCCGTTTCGCGGAAGTCCCCACAGCTCACAACAAGCGAGTGTACTGTAAGATTCCGCAATTAATCTGACTCCACATGTGAATCTGTTTACCTGTAAGACCGACAGCTCAGGGGTCCACACTGACAGGCAACACTGGCCTGTCGGTGCATGATGCAGGGTTTACATGCGTATAAAATGCGCAAGCCAGGCAAACGGCAAGCGCCACTTCGAATGGGAGAGTCCCAAAAGCTGGATATTCTCTCTCTCTCTCTCTCTGTCTCTCTCTCTCCTTCTCTTTCTTGGCAAATCCGCTATAATTGAATACAGCATCAGGCACCTTGCTGTTCGGACTGGCAGCCCGCTATAGAATTGCAGGCTAGTCCTGA
This sequence comes from Symbiodinium pilosum, assembly GCA_905231905.1. NCBI lineage: Eukaryota > Dinophyceae > Suessiales > Symbiodiniaceae > Symbiodinium > Symbiodinium pilosum. The sequence goes on along the minus strand of CAJNIZ010001271.1, from coordinate 9,403 downwards.
ACATCAACGCCCAGCCACTTCAGCCCGTTGGCATAGCAACTGAAGACGTGCAGACCAATGGCGTCAACCTGCAGCGTATGTCAGGGGAAGAGGGTAGTTTCCAAAAAGAAGGAGGCGCAATCTAGACCCTAAAATATGTTCATGCTTACTATGGCTTTGGGAAAGACCGCAGATGGGTGTGAGGTGGCTGGTTAGGGTTTAGGGTTCAGGGTTTTTGCGGCTTCAGAGTAGCAGGCGGTGCATCTTGTCGCCACTCTTCCGACTTTGCGAAAAGAATCCGTCTCACGCCCGTGTGGAGGATGACCGCCATGCCATTCCGCTCTCACAAGTTTAGAGCTGTATCTACGTGTTTTCGATAGCTATCCACAACGATCAAAAAAGGCGCAGATTAAAAAGACTCGGACTGAATGTGAATAAAACGCCCTGAATCTCTGCCTTCAACAAACTGCCAGGGAAGGCTACAGCGGGGACTACAAAGACTCCTGCCCTTTTGGCAAAATGCTTGTGTGGATTTACATCTTGGCTTGAAAAGGGTAACCTGAAAAATCATGAAATATCCACCTTTTTCGAGCACGCGTTGGCTTCTAAGACGCTGCAGAAGTCGGGCCTCTTGCGTGCTTCTTCCACAGCATGATTGGGTCTGGCCCTGCGTGTGGATCCTTCCGAAACCCTAGACCGTGAACCTCTAAATTGAGAAGTACAGCGTACCTCAAACCTATCACGAATCTCTCATTCAGGGTATATACTGTACCTTGATTCATGTGCAGTGGGCCGACGGAGCTCTAGAACCTAAACCTGCCGCTCAGGACTCCCATGCAGGCATGGTCCATGAAGAGCTTTGCTGCAGCACCTTGTTTTCTGCATGTGGTGTTAACTTCAATCAATCCGCACCTCGTCCACAACACCTGCAGCGATCGCATGTAACAACCTGCTGTAGCAAGAACAGGTGTTGCGGTCATGCCTTGCCCTGGAACCGAGGCATAAAAGGGAAGTTGGCAAGCACCCTATTTTTGAAGCCTCAAGAGGGTCCAAGTATGCCAGCAGCACATACCTGTGACTTCACTGGATTTCCGAGAATTTGGCCCGCACAAAACCCTTGCGTCTCCAGTTGAGAGCAGTGTTAAGTGTTTTGAAGCACTTTTCCGTAAAGCCTAAACCCTAAACCACACTTCACTACAAGCTTTTAAGGACACTAAGGAATCGCTTGGTAATCGCTCCGACTTCGACAGTACACCCTGGAGACCTGTGAACCCTGTACGGGCTCCAGCCCTGAGACATAACCCTGTGGATCCAACCAAATAGCCCAATTTAGGTAACATTTACAGAATTTTAGCGCCCACCCAATGTAGGTAACATTTACAGAATTTAGGGCCCAATGTAGGTAGTATTTGTGTACTTGGATCCCTGTGGTAAACTCTAAACCCAAAACCTTAAACCGTAAAATGTCCCAACCCCCCCTCCAGGTCCTACTGCCACTGCTGCTACTACTGCTACCCTGCTACCACTACTACTATTATGATGTAACAATGTGTGAAAGTCCACGCTCCGCCTCAGGCTTCCTGCAGGGACCACACCGCTAAAGCTCAAGCCTTTTATGGCCTGGATGTTCACCGCAACCCTGTTGTTGGGATTCTCTCCGAGCTGCCCTTTCATCCGTCCAATTGCAATATCTGTGGTCTGGAGTCTGGAGCAGCTCAAGCATGATTTACCGCTGATTGGGGTACAGCCTTCCTAGGCTACCTGTTTCAACAAAGAGCTCAGCGTGACATACCCGAGGAAGTAGCCCGTGATTTGTTGCCAGGGTTGCGGCCCAGAACCGGCTTTGGCACAGCAGCTATAGGACTGCGCATGGGAACTGGTTGGTTGCCAAGAAATCGCGGGAATCAAGTCGGACTTATGCCGACACATCACACACGGAACGTACGCGGTGAAGGCCTGCTTATGGCCTGTGAGTGAGCAGCTAGGTTGCCAGACAATAGTAGACATACAATAACTTCAAGAAGGAACCGCATGGTGCTGAAGCTTTCACTGGCTGGCTTTGGAAAATCAGGTTCTTCTTTGGGGTCTTTGCAAAGGACCATAGCAGCTTTGCTTTCTAGGGTTTTCCCACCAAAGAAATCGAACCGAAACTCTCACATAAAGCGCGGATGATCGCGGAGGGGAAGTGTCTGATCTCAATGCAGGACTTGCGCCCCTGCATCAGCCACAAAACCGCAACCTGTAACTGCGACCGAGTTTAGGCTTACATCGGGTGTTGCCACCACGCAGCAACAGTCTTGTTATAAGGATGGGGTAATATTGCGGGTGGTAAATATCATGAGTGTCTTCCACCGGTTATTGGCTGGGGCAGTGTCATATTACAGCCTCAGATGTTCGGCAACGGTGCTGCTCACCCACTCGCGCTGATAATGGCATCCCAAAATTGCAAAATGTCCTAGCTACACAGCCGTTTTGCCGCCAATGATTAGCGATCATAGGGCTTTAAAATAACACCCCAATGCGATAATATGATAATCTGCGTGGTTTGCGGCGTCTACGACCTTCATATTCTGGTACTTGGATCCTTAACAAAACCTTAGGGGTACTCGGAAATATTTTAACTTTTTGCTTGCTAGATTCTTAGGGAACAGCAACAATTATAACCTTTTCTAGGGCTCCAAGTTCACCATAGGGTTTAGGGTTTAGGGTGAAGCTGGCAAAAAGGCTTTCAATGTGCTGGGCGTCCTACAATCTGTTGCAGCAGCCCTGCTCATAAATGTCCACCACGCCTGGTGACATGCAAGACGAACCACAATGGGGAGTAACAAAAATACTAGACTATAATATACCATAATATACTATAATATACTGCCACCTACTATAATATACTGTAATCTACTAGACTATGCGAGAATATACCATAATATACCATAATATACCATAAACCACTATGTAACCCAGTTTCCATGTCATTTCCATGTTTTTTTACATTTGGTTCTCCATTGTTGGGCCCCATACCTCCATAAATACCATGGACATGGGTTGCGTGGCTTGCTTCAGGGTACGCGCTTTGCTTCGGCTTTAGGCTTAGCTTGAACAATCCTCAAACAAATGGGTGGCTGTTAAGGGACCTAAATTAAGTTACCATAGTGGGTATCTGGGGTTAAGGTTTAAGGGTTACCATAATGGGTATATATAGTAATTAATATGGTTTCCCCAATGTAATAACTTGAATTAAGCTCCTTAACAGCAACCCAAACAAGGTATAGGTGACCTCCGCATAGGCTAGCTTTGTGCATCTGTGGCGGAAGGGCAGCGTGGGGCGTGGTTTGAGATGAACTGATTGGGAACTACAGTTGCAACAGTGCTGTGCAAAAGCCCCTTCGCCCTGTGACCTAGGATTCGGAAGTGGCCCATGCCCTACTATACGATAGTAGTTTCCATTTTCTTTTCCATTATCCCTATTATACCCCTACGTTATATCTAACATGCAATGTGCCAGGATGGCCCAAGCCATCTTCAAGTAACCCTTCGTTGCACCTCTGTTGGGGTTTGGGTAGTAGGCTGGCACTAGTCAACCGCTCTATCATCTTTTTAGTTGGTAGTAAGCAGTGTAGTTTGCATGCTTGTCCAGTCCTTCTCTCTGCTTGGCAGGCAGCAAGTATTACACTTACATGAGAACAAAACTCTCAGAACAGTCTCGAAGCCTCCCATGGCCTCGAGCTTTGCACTCGAAGTCGTTTCTTCGTTGTCACCTCCCCGCAATTTCCCCCCGGTGCTGGCCAATCATGACCAATAGCAGGTTCTTGCTGTAGTAACAATCTGGCATGAACCACAGACCCTTAACCTCAGCTGTCTACCGTACATGGCCACCGGGTCTGGAAGCCCAGCGAGGCAAAGCTGTTGCTTGATTCAACTAGGAGGTCGCCATTTTCAGGAGTGATCCTGAGAAATTCCTGGCTTCACCGATAGGTCCGATCATCCATGTTCATCCCCACAACCATCAACAAAAAGCTTATCTACAGTACGGCACCTTCCGCGCAATATATACCCTGGCAAGGGAGCCCTCCCACGAAACGCAGGAGACCCGCAACACTTCTGGCCGATGTAGATGACTTCCCCAAAAGCATAAAAGAAGACGCCAGTTGGGCTGAGGTCAGGCGAGGTATGGCTAAAACTTGCCCCGCAATCCTCTGGGGATCCAAATAGCCCCATGTAGGTAATTTGGTAATTTCCCAAAGTAGAGGGACCCCATTATCGACCCCCAAACACTAGGACCCGTGGGTAGCCCTAATTTTGAAAAAAAAAAATCACAGACTGTAGGGCCCATTGCAAGCGTTATTAACAATGACGACTTTCCTCCAAGGATCAAGGGTTCACGACGCACAAGGGAAATGACGCATACATCAGGTGGCCTCACTTACCGTCTTACAGTGGGTCAAAAAACTATATGACCCGTAGTAAGCCCTGTCGACGGTAACTAGGACCCCAAAGATAGCAGGAGCCAGTGCTCTACTACTTCAATGCTTTAAGAAATCTTCCCACAGGTCTGAAGCAGAGTTAAAGAAATTTCTCTGCGCATGTAAGTCTAAAGCAAGTTGCGTCACCTTTCTCAAAGTGACCGCAAGCTTGTAGAAAAGAAGCCTCCTAAGCCCCAAGACTTAGACTTGTTAGACCCAGATGCAACTGGTTGCTTCTGCCTGCATCCAGAACAAGACCGATTTAGTTCTCTCATCCCGTCGCCTTATATGGAGTTTGTGGCTTGTGATCGGGGGCTGGGGGTCGCAAAACGTCTGGGGCTGTAGCTTGCCGGGCCTTATAGTAGCTTGACATATCACATCAGCGCATGCTCATTGTCCAGGATGTTTGTTGCACCAAGAAGCCCAAACCCATTTAGGGCCCTGGGCCTGAAGGCCACTCGAAAACTTTCAGAGAACATGTCCGGCAAAGTTTCAAGGAGCCGGTCAAGCTACAGAAATGTGCTCCTGACAAAAGCTTGCCTTCCTTGCATTCCACCATGACTACCACGTGAGCAAACTCAGCTTGCTGAAGGGGAGAATCAAAGATATAAACCCTGTATAAACTTTACCCAGACAAGCAGGCGATGGCTGAGTCACCCGAAAGTGCAAGAAATACGTTCGTGCGGCCGGGCTGCTGGGACTCAGTTTCCTGAAGGTGCAGGTTTCTAGTTGCTCAGAATGTCAGACTTCGGGGTGTCGAGTTGAGGCAGCACTGCTGGATTCTGACACGGTTTTGGTTGACGGGGTTGGGCTGAGGTGCTCTCGGGGGCAAGTTGCGAAGACTGTTGTCACCATGAGCTCTACCTTCAAGCTTTCATAAACTTGCCACTCAACCACGGAACCCACAAAGACAAGCTTTCAAACCCTGCCTGGAGAACTTCCTGACGTTAGCAATGCTGTGCGTCTGTGACAATCCTCAATGCCTATCAAGCGGCCAGAAATATGATCATGTGGGCTTCCTAGTGGCACGTTGCAAGGCAATCTGCTTGTCAACACGGTGCAACACAAACTTGTATGAAACTTGGACGTGGGACTGTCACTGCAAGATTTCGTTTGAGCAGTCCGTGAAGCTCGTTTCAAAAGTACCTTAAAAAGGGTCTGCCAGTAGGCTGTGCAAAACAATGTGCTGAAGCTGCTTGTGCCTGAATGTTGTTGCAAGGCCTCCCCAAATCTGCTTGGATCCCACGGAGCGGTAGCTTCTTGCTGCTGTACAGGGCGCGCAGCCCCAATAAACATGGCCCTGTCCCACGGTAGCAACCATCAAGGATCTGACGGAACCAAAGAGGCTGACATCCCATTAAGCCCACAGTCTCAAACCCTGAGCACTCAGAACCTGAACCTTGAATCCTACAACCTAGCAATGTGAAGCCTAGAACCCTTTTCCTCCAACCCTGGCCAAACAAGGCCGCACCTGGACCTTGAGGTTCACCTGGACCTTGCGGTTCATGTTTTTCCACATCTGCTTCGGCTTCTGCTCCCAGAATAGCTGGGTCTTCTCCTGACACCCGCGCACCCATGAGGTCAAATCTGATGAGGATTCAAGCACGCGCATTATTGTCGCGTCAGTATGTCATAATCCTGATAGGAATGGCCTTCGTATTCTTGATATTCTGATGTAAAACACAATTGTCGTCGCCGCAGGAGCAGTTTGGGGGGGAGGGGGGGAGGGAGTGCGGGATAGTTGCGTATAAATCAACCTCAACCAGCCAACTTCCCCCGAACTTACTGCCTTCCTTAAACTGCTCCAACTAAACAAGATCATGAAGTTTTCTTGGCTTTTTCGGGAGGCAAGCCAACGCGGATCCATAGGACCGCCATTTTGGCCCGCATTTTTGACTGTACCCCGAAGTCTTTGATGCCAGTGTGTCCACATTGGCATCTTTTGGAGCCATGGTCCAGGTAA